>BQNB010029313.1:44170-55846 GCA_026074375.1 Tanacetum coccineum | reverse complement strand
GGTTTGGGGAGAACTTTAGTAAACGGGTTTGGGGATGGGGATGGTCGCCCCGCCCCAAACCCGCCCCGTTGCCATCCCTAACCACCATCCAAGCTTTCACTGCCAACTCCTTGTTGTTTGATATTGGTTAAGTCGAAGTTGAATGGAATTTCCTTCCATTCCTGATTTGTGATTCTTCAATAATTGCCATGAGTAATTGTGGCTCCAAGTCTTCTTCAGTGAGATTGGATTGTTCTTCTTTCTTTAATGGACATCTATTTGCAAAATGCCCATATTCCTTGCATTTGAAACACATTACCTTACTCTTATTTGAATTGTTGTGTGTTTCTTTCTTAAAATTATTTTCTTGGCCTCGTGATTGGTTGAATCCACCATGACCACGCATTCTGCCTTGTTCTTGATATCGTGTGAACAATAGTCTATCTTCCCCCCCTGATTGTCCTTGTTTGTCTTTGTGTTAATCCTTTCTTCGTAGGTTTTAAGTCTACCAATTGCTTCTTCTAAGGTCATTTCACTCAGGTCTGAGTATTGTTCTATTGACGCAACTATTTGTAGATACCTATCTGGTACAACATTTAATAGTTTGCGTACTAGTGTTTCATCTTCCATAGTGTGCCCTAGACTCGCTGCTTTATTTACTAAGGTTGTTAGTTTTGTGGTGAAGGCGTCGATTGTTATATAACCCCCCCCACCACCCACACCAACAAAAATCCTTTTTTTTATTAAATTTCCTTTTTTTTTGCCACACTTTTTTATCTTTCAACTTCCTTCATGTGTGCATTTTCTAAAGTCGACTTGTGGGTTTGCAAACGCGCTTTGTTGCCTCTCTCTCTTCGCCTTTGTGTCTGTTTCAGGGCGTTCCATATGGCTTTTTGCGTTTTGTGTTTTGTTATTTGAAAGCACTGTGTTTCTTTCGGGTAAGGATTGATAAAGGAATGCGATAGCAGTTTTGTCTTTTTTGTTGTCTGCTTGGGTTTTTTCATTGGGTTCTATCATTTCCCATAAACCGTTCGCTTCGAGAATAATTCGCATTCGAATTGCCCATAATGAGTAATTCGTGGGTTTTAGCATTGGACATTGAAATTGTGGTGCACTTATAGTGCCTACTTCCTTTTTTGAAGTATCTCCACCATCTTTATCTTTCGTCTTTTTTCTCAGTATTCAAAAAAAATCTCCCAAAATTAAAATATCTAAGATCTGGGGTGAGCGCTCCTGCCTCTTAATGGCAATCAATCTTAGCGGGACTAGTTTTCTTAAATAAAACTGTCCTTGGGGATTTTAAAAAAAGCGAATAACCTAAGGTTAATTACTCCTTAAAAATTACTCTCTCAATATAGTAGGCAATATAATTTCTTAGGCTTACTATATTCAAATTCCTGGTTTTGGCTAAGTTACCTTATATTATGTTGTCAGGGTAAAATCTATCAATACTAAAAACTTATATATATCTATTTCTAATCAGATATATAAAAGGAATGAAAATGGAGGGGTTGTTTACGGTTTTTTAGAACCTGGTAGGGTTAGATATAACCCTTTTCTCCTCCTCTCTTTTTATCTGCGCAGACTTGCTGCTTTGTTTACTATCGTCGTTAGTTTTGTGGTGAAGGTGTCGATTGTTTCGTCTTCCTTCATGTGTAGCATTTCAAAGTCAGATTTGAGGGTTTGCAACCGCGCTTGTTGCACTCTCTCTTCGTCTTCTGTCTTATGTTCGCAACCACTTGATCCCTTGATTCGATTTGTGCGTTGATAATTCGCACCAATTGGGATTTATTGAACAGCCTCAGAATGGGGTTTTTTTTTTATTTGTCTCGATTGATCTTTGAGGGTGAGACCCTTCGTTGCCAGTGATTTAAATCACTTGGTGGCGTTGTTGGTTTCGCAGGAAATATTTTTCTGAAAAAAGGATTTCTTGATCCGAGATGAACACAAGAAAAAGGTATATGATGATTTTGGTTTAATCAACCAAAGCTCTGATACCAATGTTTTACAGGTCTTAACCTTATTTCCAGGATCAAATTTGAAGTGCAATCAAAGTATATCAAAAGTAAAAGTTTTATTTGATCTGAATCATTCATACACACAAATTCGTTCTTTACAATTGTTCCTACTTATAGAATCTGAAAAGGTGCGATCTAAAGGTTGTATCGGTTCAGTTTGAATCATTGCAATGGTTCTGGTGAACCGTTGTGACCTTTGTGAAATAACTGTCATTTGATAGTTATTTAACTGTCTTTGACAGTTGGTTTGGGTTTTGACCCGTTTGACTTCTATTGGGTTTTCCAGCAGGTTTGGGATTAATCTGGTTGATTGGGTTTTGGCCTAACATTCTCCCCCCTAATCACAAACGCTGCTGTGTAGATCTTTAAGTCTTCTTGATCCATCTTCTGGTTGAATCCACCATCTTGTAGGATTTCTTGTAGTGCTTGTGATCGTTCTTATATCCAGGTAGATCATCTTCCTTCCTTTTGGTTATTTCCACCTTTGTTACTTTGATCTTCATTGTATCCATGTTGATCATTTTTTCTGGTTGTTTCCACCTTCATTGTTGTGATCTTCCTTGATTTTCCTGATTCCAGGTTTGATCGTCTTTGTCCGGTTATAGCCACCTTCTAAATTTTGATTCTTGCAGTGTAATATTCTTCCTGATTCATGGTTGAGTTCATAGGTTTTTTTTCTTTCGATTATAACCCACCATCCAAGCTTCACTCCACCTCCTTGTTGTATTGGTTTAGTCGAAGGTGAAATGGAATTTCCTTTACTTTCCTGATTTGTGTTTCTTCAATAATTGCCATGAGTAATTGTGCTCCAAGTCGTGCTCAGTGAATTGGATGTTCTTCTTCTTTAATGGACAATGTTGCAAAGCCCATATCCTGCATTTGAACACATTACCTTACTCTTATCATGATTAAGTTTATTGAATTTTTTTGTTGTTTTCTTATCTTAAATTTTTCTTGCCTCGGATTGTTCAATCCACCTTGACCGACGCATTCGCCTTGTCTTGATATCGTGTGACAATATCAATCTTGATTGTCCACTTGTTTTGCTTTTTGCTAATCATTTCTTCGTAGTTTTAGTCTACCAATTGCATCTTCTAAGGTCATTTCCCACTCAGGTCCTGAGTATTGTTCTATTACGCTACATTTGTAGAGTACCTATTCTGGTACTGCATTTAATATTTGCTACTCGTGTTTCATCTTCCATAAGTGTGCCCTAACTCGCTCTTTATGACTAAGTTGTTAGTTTTGTGGTGATGGCGTAGATGTTCATCTTCCTTCATGTGTTAAGCATTTCAATTCGACGTGAGGTTTTGCAACCGCATCATGTTGCACTCTCTCTTCGCCTATGTGTCTTGTTTTCAGGGCTTCCATATGGCTTTCGCGAGTTTTGTTTTTGTTATTTGAACTTTTGGCGTACGGTAAGGATTGATAAAGGAATGCGATTCATTTTGTCTTTTTGTTGCTGCTGAGTTTTTCATTGGGTTCTATCAGTTTCCATAATCCATTCGCTTCGAGAATAATTTGCATTCGAATGTGCCCTTATGAGTAATTAGTTAGCATTGACATTGAAAGGGTGCAACTATAGTGCCTACTTCCGTTTTTGAAGTATCTCCACCATCTTTATCTTCGGCATATTTTCGATGATATCAAAGAAAAATCTCCCAAAATTAAAATATCTTAGATCTGTAGCGCTCCTGGCCTCTAATGGCAATCAATCTAGCGGGAACTAGTTTTCTTAAATAAAACTGTCCGTGGGATTTTTAAAAAGAAATAACCTATGTTAATTACACCTTAAAATTACTCTCTTATATAGTAAGGCAATAACTTTCTTAGCTTTACAATCTGCAAATTCCGGGTTTTAGGGGCTAAGTTACCCTAAATCTGTAGTCAGGGTAAATTCTAATCAATTCTAACACTTATATATATTTTATTTCGAGCGCATCTCGACGAAGCGAGCGAAAGAGAATGAAAATAAGGTGTTTATGGTTTTTAGAACCTGGTAGGGTTAATAGAATCCCTTTCTCCTCCTCCTTGGTTATCGCCCTCTTTTTTCTATATCGGCCGCTCTTTCTTTTTTTTGGTACCCTTCGTCCGTGTTGAGTTCATCATCTGTGTGAGGCTTCTTCTCCAAAGGAATTCGTCACGCCGTTAGATGGCGATTATGCTCTCTCTCTCTTCTCTTCTGTCTTGTGTTCGCACCACTTGATCCCTGATGCGATGTGTGCTTGATATTCCACCAATGGATTATTGACGCCTCAGAATGGGGTTTTTTTTCTCTTGATATGCAAACGTTGAGATTCTTCGGATTTGGATTCGAATCGTCTAGAAAAAGTTGTGTTGTTCCTTATCCGATGATTTGAATTTATTTATTCCCTCTGATGACTTGCTTATCCAAGAGTTTTTGTGGTTGTTTTTTGGATTTGTCTCGATTGATCGTATAGGTGAATCCCCTTCGTTCCAGTAGAGATTTTAATCACGTGTGGCCGTTGTTGGTTTCGCCTAATATTTTTCTGAAAAAGAATTTATTCCCTTTGATCCGAATGAACACAAGAAAAAGGTATATGATGAGTTCCTTGGTTAATCAACCAAATGCTCTGATGCAAATGTTCTACAGGTCTTAACACTTATTTCCAGGATCGAATTTGGAGGGCAATCAAGTATACAAAAAGTAAAGTTTTATTTTGATCTGAATCGCATTCATACACACAATTTGTTCATATTACAATTGTTCCTATTTATAGAATCTGAAAAGGTGGCGATCTAAAGTTTATCGTTCAGTTAGAATCGTTGCAATGGTTCTAGTGAACCGTTGTGACCTTTGTGAAATAACTGTCATTTGACAGTTATTTAACTGTCTTTGACAGTTGGGTTGGGTTTTGACCCGTTTGACTTCTATTGGGTTTTCCAGCGGGTTTGGGATTAATCCGGATGATTGGGTTTTGGCCCAACAATGTTGTTCATAGCACTTGAGTTAGAACCTTGGAGAGTCTCAAAGGCCATTGTTGAAGGAAATGTAAAAAGACACAAGATAAAATGAAGAAGCATGTTTTTACTCTTTTTGTTCCCTTTCATATACCTTTTTGTGTGTGTTCCTAGATAGTTTTTGCGGCAACGTATTTATAGAGTTTCTAGCTGCAAGGAAATGTTGACTCTTAGATAGTTAAGAGAGAGCACAACAATTTCTATAGATTCCATTACATTACCAACCACATAATAATTACAGTATTCCGTTATTCATTTCGACCTAGTCGTAGATTCATGTTTCCCGAATAAATAGACGAGTTGATGAAAAATATCTTTTAATTTGAATTGACTGAGCCAATTCACTTTTTTTATGGTTAAGAGACTTTGGGGTTTGTTCATATGGAATAAACTAAATTTCAACTCATGTATCCATCAACGAAATGATTAGAAATTAAGAAATTGTCATGTAGGGCCATAAATAACATACTAACTACCAAAGAAAAAGATAGAAAATATCAAAATGGGTTTTGTCAAACGTAAACCAGATGGCTGCATTTAAAAACTAAAAATATGTATTATTGGTGGTACATAAAAGGATGGACTTGTACGTATTTTTTCCTATCATAAGCATTTTTTTTTGAGAAACGCCTATTTGTATTAAACATTAAAAAACGCTACATTCTAACAAGGAGTTAGAAGGAAGCGTATTACAAAATACCAAGTTCAAGTACTAGAAATATAACATGCGTCCATAGGACGAGAAAGCCATAAAGCCCAATCAAGAGAACTTTTTTTACACCTATTATTCAACCAACAAAAACAAAGATATTGTATTTTGATGAAGAGATCCTCTACCAAGCACCTTTTTGCTGCAAAGATCTTTTCATTTCTTGCATTCCAAATCAACCAAGATGATGAGAATATAACGGATTCAAAGCATGAGAGTTGATGTGCTTGAAATAACGTCTTCTTTTGCGAGCTAAGGTTTTTGATGAAATCGAGAATTTCCAAAAAAGAAGAGCCCGTCTTGAATTCAAAACCCCACCACAAAGTAGCATTTTGGTTTGGAATGTTTGAAATAATTAAAAATGAAGGTTGCTTGTTGTCAAAGAAGCATACGTAAACGTCAAATGGTAGTTTCTTTTAAATGCTTTTACACGTACGCTGCCAAATATATTTTGAGTGAACGACAATAACTGGACTTATACAATATTTAATGTGATCTTATATCATTTTAATTAATAGTGGTACCACTTGACAATTTGACATGTCAGGCCCCTGTGCAATTACCTCTCGATACAGAGTGATTTCAAATAATTGAGTTAGAAGTAAGTGATCACCAACTCACGTAGGCCTTTTGACTAGAACCAAACATTACAAAGAGTTAACTTTATTTTTGAGTTTTACTTCTCAACTACGAACTTGCTGCAAAATTCAAAGCTGAGGCATCAAATAAACCTAAACCAATACAACTAATAAATTAATTTCCTTCTTGATATATAGAATGAAGTGTATCTATATATAACAACTTTTAAATGTGTCATTTTAAGGCTCATTTGGTTTGCCTTTCATCTATAAATTATTGGATGAGGTGAAATGGTGTTCTTGGACCAGCTCTCTACAAATTGTTTGGGAAACATGATAAATACTCTATTAGTTTTCTTATTCCTGCAAAGTAGATTTTCTGGATCATATAGTCAACATAGATTATTGTCGGTGTCTATGAAATCAAATGTTGCATTTCTTATAAACAGAGCTTGTATGATATCATATGTCACATGAAGAGAACAAATAAATTTTTTACTGATTTGAGGTTCACATTTCCTCAACAACACATGCTAAAACTCGCTGCATCAAAACGTGGATATGAAAAACAAAAGTTATGAAAGAAATTAGAAAGGAACTAAACCAGAGACTAACTATCATAATAACTATACTTTAGGGACAACAAAAGTCATTTTTCTTATCTACCTTAATATCAAAATGAATAGAAAATAAGAAATTGTCAAGTAACTAAATTTCAACTCATGTATCCATCATCGAAATGAATAGAAAATAAGAAATTGTCAAGTAGGGTCATAAATAATACACTAACGACCAAAAAAAAGATGGAAAATATCAAAATGGGTTTTGTCAAACGTAAACCAAAAGGCTGCATTAAAAAACTAAAAATATGTATTATTGGAGGTAACTTGAGGTCATGTTAATGTGATCAGCGCATACGCACCCTAAGTGGGCCTGAGTGAGATAGAAAAGAAAACATTTTGGGAGTCTCTAGACAAGGTCGTGAGGGAGTTCCCGACGGATTAGTGACTGATTCTAGGGGGCGACTTGAATGGGCATATAGGGGCGGCAACATACGGATACGCGGGTGTCCATGGAGGCTTCGAGTATGGAGTGTGAAATGAAGAAGGTAGTGCGATTCTAGATTTTACTACTGCCCATGACTTGGTTGTGGTAAACTCGCACTTCAAGAAGAGAGACCACCATCTGATTGCCATCCAGAGCGGGGGTTGTTGCACCCGAATTGATTATTTGCTGGTGAGAAGAGAAGACCTAAAGGCATGCAAAGACTGCAGAGTCTTCCCAAAAGAAGCATGCTCTTCCCAAAACTCTTCGTGTAATCGATAATCTGCATGTGCATTTAGAAGATATTAAGGTAGACAAAACTCTTCATTTTGTTGAAGAACCTGTTGAGATTTTCGATCGTGAGGTTAAAAGTTTGAAGCGTAGTAGGATTCCGATAGTTAAGTCCATTGGAACTCGAAGCAAAGACATGAGGATTTCATAAAAACTAAGTATCCACACTTGTTCGTTGAGCAAGCTATCGTTGGAAGTACTAGGTAAAGTTTGACACATAGGGTTACTGGCAGAATTTAGTGCACCCTTCAATGTTCTGAGGTGGTTTGGTTACTGTTATATTTTGAATAAACTCGAAGTCGAGCCGATTCTTCAAAAACGTTGAGCTTTGTAACAACTCATAACTTAGTTCCAAGACAGTTCTTGTTTGATGAGTTTCGGGGTTAGGTTATGAATGACGTTGTTACACAACTTAAGGTTTTTGACGAGTTTCCTCGAAGACGGGCGATGCTTATGTAGTTGGATGTTAATTTTTTTGTTTAGAGTTGTTATGCTGCTATTTGTACCCTTGTATGGGCAAGCGAAATTGTAAGCAGTGGGTTTTCGATCGTGAAAGTTAGATGAGATTCAAAGCATGGCCCTAAGTTCACATGGGAATGTGAGGACTATATGAAAGCTAAGTATTCCCGATTTTTTGGTTATGATGATGTTGAACCTACTATTTAAATCTCGGGACGAGATTCATTTAAGGAGGGGATACTGTGACAACCATGACTTAAGCGGGTTAGTTAAACCGTTAGTATTGATCATGTGCTATAATAATTATGTGTCTATGTGATCTTATGTGAGTTTGGTTGTCAATCCGTGAGCGTGATCGTCTCATTTTGATTAAATTTATGGTTAATGTGGGTATTTCATTTTGTTCATATTTTTGTGACAATGGAAATGATAGTGTAATTTTATGTGTATACGTATTATTTTGTGTAAGTATTATATATGTACGTATTTAAGTATTAGTGATTTGTAGTAGTAAGATTTAGGTCTAGTAATTTAGTTAGATAGATTTTTGTATAATTAAGTTAGGAAAATAAAATATGAAATGAATTTATTTTATAGTCATTCAAAACTAGTTTTTTTTAAAAAGGTTTTCTAAATTAATAAAGTATGAATCGTTATTTCCGAGATGAGATTTATTCGTAAATTGAGGTTTATAACTTATTTAAGGATTTAATAGATAAATAGTACAAGTATTTTTGTATTAAGTATTTGAAGGTTTAAAAGAAATAAGTAAATAAATAGGTTTATTTTTAAATGCTCCAGCCAAATTTAATAAAAGTTTTTTTAAAAAATAAATATATTTTAAAGGGTGTGTTTGGATCGCTTTGAAGAGGGGAAAAAAGAAAACACAATCCTAGTCTAATTAGAATTCTAAATATGTAATTATCTTAAACCTTTTTGTAATTCTTATAATTACCAAAAACCTTCCCTTCCCTTTTTCTTTGTTGATCGGCTGGAAAAAAAATATTTTTTTTATTGTATCAAGATCTAGGTGTGGTGATTCGTGTGTAATCAAACCAAGGTTTTTCGGTAAGTTCTTAAACTCTTTCAATTAATCTTTTAAAAAAAATTAATGTAACAATAAATTGATAGAATTAGGGTTTTCATATTCTCTGTAAATTAATGATGTTATACTAATTAGAAGTCATTAGGGATGAATAATAAGTGTTTTGATGTAATCGGTTAAGTTTAGAACGCATTATATTGAAAGTTAGGGTTTGGCAGAATTTTAGGTCATGTTGTTCGATTGATATCTCAATGATGGTAACGTGTTTTATTATCAATATTATATCCATTGATAAGTTCAGATAGTCTAGTTTCCAAAACGTCCAGCCCCGAAAAGTTTTGAGGTCGGGAAGTTAGTCAAATAATGTTTGCAAGAAAAGTTGTCAAAACAGTGAATTCGGGTCAGATTTGGATCTGATATTGGGGAGTAAAACCCCTACATAAAATTCGAATTAGGTTAGCCAAAAATCATAGGTCATATTTTAGGTGTGTATTAACTCCAATTCGAAGGGCTAGCGCTAAAACATTTTCTATGTATTTTTAAGGACGCCAAACTTTTTGGTGTGCGTTCAGATCCGAATCTGAGTACATTGTAATGCTGAATTTTTATAAAATAGTTTCACGTAATATTATTTTTTCTAAAACATCGCAGTAGCTCACAACTCATTGGGGAGCTAGGAGATATAAGGAGAACCATCAATTAGGTGTTTTAGTATTTTATTTGGGGTCATAAAGTGACTAAAAAAATTCAGTCAGAATCTGTAAAATTGGAAGTTAATGGTTAAAGTTATATAGGGTATGAAAATGATATGGGAGATGTATTTAAGGTTATATAGGTTATATAGGGTATGAAATTGGTGCATGTCACAATCCACCCATTGTCTTTTTTCTGAAAAATATCTTGGTAGATGTGAGACACACTATCTTGGATCCTTTCACAAGCATTGTATTCGCATGCTTTTATAGCAATGTATTCTTCGTTGGGCCCCAATGATTACTTTATAACTTCAAACTACTCGGCTTTGCACACCCTTTTATTAGGCTGCTCATCATTCTTATTGTCAAATTCGGGCGCTTTTCTTAGAATATTTTTTTCTAATTCACTATTGTTGCCCTTACGTTTCTTTTGGCTCCGTTCATCCTCTTTTCCAATGCCATTTTTTCATGAGCATCCAAATAAGGTTTGAAGAATGAGTCAGTATTAGTGTTAGGAGGGTTTCTATAGTCGGATTCTTCCCATACTTCATCGCTTGATATGATGTCATCCATCGGTTCTTTATTCCAACTTCTATTTATCCAAGAATTCAATCATGCATTTTTAGTCCCTTCATCGTCTCTCCTATGGTCCTTGAATTTTGAATTCACTTGAGATATGAATTCAAGGTGATCAAGCCCGCTGTTATTATCGTCGCTTAATATTTCATCTTTGCCATCGCGGGATAGGGGATAGATTTTATAAAAAAAAATCTCAACTAGTTCTTCCCAAGTTGTGATTTTTCCATCCCTTCATCTTTCCACCATTGTCGTGCATAATCAGCGAGTGAGATGGGAAAAACCTTTATGCATACACAATGGGTGTTCACATTTGGAATTTTAATTAAATCAAGTATTTCAAGAACTTAAGAAATGTGGTCAAGCACGTCTTCATGAAACAGTCCGTAGTATGCATTACTTTGTAACTCCATAAAAAATTCCTCGTTGAGTTCAATAATCATATCATTGTCGGTGTTTGGTTTAGCTAGACTTGATTCAGCTTGAGCTTTTTCCATGCATTCCTTTAAAATTAGTTTTGTCATAACTTTCATCGTATCCTCTTCAATCAAAACTCTATGATTAGCACAATCTTGTAACAAAGGTAAATATATGAGCATGATTTGCTCAGAAAAAAGGAAATACATAAAATCAAGCATGGAAATCAAATACGAAGAATCTGTTTTTGCTGTTGTATCTTACGATCGATACGTCGTATTCAATTGATCTGAATACGTCGTATCAATCTACTGATTGGAATACTTTGTTTTGGATAAGAAAGTTAGATATGCCGTATCCAATAAAGGTGAATACGCCGTATCAGTTTATCGGCCAGAACAGTGTATACAAAACAATTAAACAAACAAAACACACAAACAAACAAACGAATATACAAGCAAACAAAAATACACAAATATACAAAATTTTACACTAATCTAAATTACACTAATCCAAGGGGTTAAGCTAATCAAATGTTAAAAACCAAAATATTAAATAAAAATCAAGCTTAAAATTTCACTCCCCGACAATGACGCCAAAAACTTGATGTGTCGTCGTATAGGTGTTATTTATGTTTTCAAGTTTTAAATTTATATTTTATCCATTTTACCTAAAATAACACTTTACCATGCAGTGTACCGATCAGATGGAGTTTCGTGGTAAGTAGGGTGTCGATCACTAAGAGTGAGAACTTAATCTTTTATTCTATCAATATTTTGGTTAACTAAACTAAGTTAATTTAAGCTATGTTAAATCTATTATATGTTAAACCTATTCTAAACCTATGTTAATCATAATTCTAATGGATGAAAGGGGGGGGGGG
>BQNB010029313.1:3779-42359 GCA_026074375.1 Tanacetum coccineum | reverse complement strand
GAGAATGAGCATTTGAAACAGACCTATAAACAACTCTATGATTCAATTAACCTATCACATGTTCGGGCTAAAGAACATACTAAATATTTGGTCAATTAATTAAATCAAAAGTCTGTTGAAATTACTAATTTAAATGCTCAACTCCAGGAAAAGGTTTTTGTCATAACAGCATTAAAAAATGATCTTAGGAAATTCAAAGGAAAAGACATATTCAAAAATGCTACCCAAGTGTCAAATGCTACCACTATTGCTCTAGGAATGTATAAGCTTGACCCAGTAACTTTGGCTCCTAAGGGTAAGAATAATAGGGAAACTCACATATACTACCTTAAGCACACTATGGAACAAGCTGCTATGCTTAGGAAGATAGTTGAACAAGCCAAATCACTAAACCTTTTAAATAGTGCATCTTACTCTACCTGTAAGTATGTTAAGCTGATTCAAGAGTTGCTAGGATATGTTAGAGATACTTTCCCTGATATTCACAAACCTAGTGAGAAACTAATTGCTGTCACGCCTGTCAACAAAAAGAAAACAGTTAGGTTTGCTGAACCCGTTATACCATCAAGCACATCCAAAAAACAGTTAGGCTCTTCCTAAACAAATACCAAACAGACCACTAAGAATGATAGGATCCTGCAGATTTCAAGTAGTACCCAAAAGAAAAATAAAGTAGAAGAGCACTCTAGGATAGTTAAGTCTTGTTTGAATAAAACGAATTATGTTGTTGAACCATCTGGAAATGCAAATGTGCAGCATTCCAAATTAAATACAAATTCTGAGCTAATGTGCGTTAAATGTAATAGTTCTATGTTTGATGCTAGACATGAATTGTGCTTTCTTGAATTTCTTTCTGGTATGAATGCGAGTTCCAAATCTAAGTCTGCTAAGAAAGCTAAAAAGAAAGAAGAATGAAAACCTACAGGAAAAGTGTTTACTAAAATTGGATATAACTGGAGACCTACAGGAAGGACTTTCACTTTAGTTGGAAATGCGTGCCCTTTAACTAGGATTACCGCCACTAATAAAGTGCCTCTTAGGGAACTCATTCCTCTAGAAGTAGTTGCACAAGAATATGTAGTAACTAAGGTTTATACTAGGAGACCTAAGGTACCTAAGACTAATGGTTCTAATAGCAAACCTAAGATTGCAAAATCTATGATTTCTAACAAAACAAAACCCGGTACATCTTGGGGATCCAATACTTCAGTTGCTCCATCTCCTTCTTCTGTCGATCTTAGGTTGTCCAAATTGTCTTGTGGTACTTGGACTCTAGATGCTCAAAGCACATGACTGGAGATCGCTCTCAGCTTACCAATTTTGTTCATAAGTTTCTTGGTACTATCAAGTTCGGTAACAACCAAACTGCAAAGATTATGGGGTATGATGACTATCAGATAGATAATATCATAATTTCAATGGTTTATTATATGGAGGGACTAGGACATAATCTATTCTCCGTTGGTCAATTCTGTGACTTGGATCTTGAAGTAGCTTTCAAAAAACATACGTGTTTTGTTCGTAATCTAGAAGGTATTGATTTACTCTTAGGATCTCGATAAACCAACCTTTAAACTTTATCAATTAGAGATATGATGGCATCTTCTCCAATTTATCTCTTGTCTAAAGCCTCAAAAACCAAATCATGGTTATGGCACCGAAGATTGTCACATTTGAATTTTTGTGCTATTAATCATTTGGCTAAACATGGTCTCGTATGAGGTCTTCCTAAATTTAAATTTGAAAAAGATCATCTGTGTTCGGCATGTGCTATGGACAAAAGCAAGAAACAATCACATAAACCTAAATCTAAAGACACTAATCATGAAAAACTATATCTTTTGAACATGGATCTTTGTGGGCCTATGCGTGTTGCAAGTATAAATAGGAAAAAGTACATCCTCGTCATTATGGATGATTACTCTCGATTCACATGGGTGAAGTTTTTAGCATCAAAGGATGAAGCTCCTGATTTTATAATCAAGTTTCTGAAAATGATACAAGTTAGATTAAATGCAACTGTCAGGAACATTCGAACAGATAATGGAACTGAATTTGTTAATCAAACCCTGTGAGACTACTATGAACAGGTTGGCGTCTCTCATGAAACATCAGTTGCGCGAACTCCACAACAAAATGGTGTTGTTGAAAGGCGAAATCGTACGCTTGTTGAAGCCGCTCGTACAATGTTAATCTTCACACAAGCTCCTTTATTTCTATTGGCCGAGGCAATAGCTACCGCATGTTACACCCAAAACCGATCCATTATACGATGACACCATGGAAAAACTCCTTATGAGCTCTTACATGATATAAACCCGATTTATCCTACCTTTATGTCTTTGGTTCACTTTGCTATCCAGACAATGATTGTGAGAATTTGGGCAAATTTCAAGGTAAAGTTGATATAGGTATTTTCATTGGATATGCATCTAAGAATAAAGCTTACCGTTTCTACAACCGACGTACCCGAAAAATCATTGAAACCATTAATGTCGATTTTGATGAGCTGGCGGCAATGGCTTCTGAACAACTTGATTCAGGACCCGGGCTTCAATCAATGACTCCTGCAACATCCAGTTCAGGACTCGTTTCAAACCCTACTCTTCAACAACCTTGTAATCCACCACCTAGAGATGATTGGGATCATTTGTTCCAAAATATGTTCAATGAGTACTTTAATCCTTCAACAATTGTTGTCTCTACAGTTCTAGTTGATGTTATACCAGCTCGCATGGCGACTTGCCAGCCCGATTCACTGTGTTCGTTCCGTTTCAATCTGACAAACGACTGCACCCCTACACTATTATACATCACGTATCCACCCACTAAACACTCAACGTGCACAGACGAAATTATGTTCTCAGAATTATTGTGTCTCAAGTTGTTTTAAAGGAATCACCAAAAACCACACATTTTTTATGAAGATCCACTTCATGAATCTCTTCTCATGTAGATTTGACTTCTAACTTGGCGTTTCCAATGGTTTGATTCGCGAAACCGACCAAAAAAAAAAAAAACAAAAAATGGGTAAAATTTAAATTTTTTGTTGTTGTGTGTGTATAATACTAAACTAACAGTCCTTATTACACGCCCATCCGTCCTATACCTAAGAATTGTCTGTAGACAGCCTACAATCGTGTCCCGCCCACCCGTCCTCCATGTCATACACACACCACAACAACACACCGATGCTGAGAGTCCTTTCAGTGCGTGCCATACTCTATCCAATGTTACATGTAGACAGACACCCTTACATTTATCCTTATAAGCGAGCATCCCCGCGACAACTCCCTCCAGTAAGTGCAACCCAATAACAAATACATAGTACCAACACCCCACCCCCAAAACACTCTCCCCCTTCTCCCCCGCACGATACCTGTGCCCACCCCCCCACCTCCCCTACCTACCGATGACTGACTCACTATTTATCTCTATCATGATGAAGGTGTCTGTCGTGACCATATCAATGGTAACGCCCTCGTCCATGTGTTCCCACCCCCATAGCCTCTCAAGCATCCGCTCGTCGCCCACCTACCCCCCCCTCCCGTGCTCACTCTGAGCAGAGCAGAGTCTCCACAATCCCCAAATCTCCCGGCAGTAACTCAAAACTACCATCCTGTGTTTCCACTTCAAATTCACCACACCATCAACCCACACCCCCCAGCGCCACCCCCACCCCCCCCCCTTCCCCTACCGAAATCCTCACAGCGCCCATCAAGACACGCCCCCTAACCCATCAGCCCTCTTAGTTGTAGAACGCCCAACGATACCCACTACACCCGCAGTTATATAGCCACTCGTGTTGTTACTGACCTCTACACGTCCAAACATAGAGCTCACACACAAAATAACGCGATCATATCTAGACTAAACTCCCCGACTAGTACTTCCACACCCCCTCGAACTAGATAACCCCCACCACTACACGCGTGTATGTCTCCTATCATTTGCCCCTGTTTAGTTCATGGAGAGTACGTGTGTTCATGATGATATATGTTCCCCTACATCTTCCCCCCCAAAATATTAGTTCAGACCATAGTGTGTTTCTGTCACATGCTCACATTGCCACGCCTATCTCTTGCACGATATGTGTCTCCAGTCTAACCTGTCAGGACCAGTCTCTCTCAATGTGGTAGATTTTTGTTTTCCTTCTCCTAGACTTGTCCGCTGAAATCATATACTATCCAAGTAGCGCTAGAACTCTCTTTTCAAGTCAAGACTGCCCCACTCCTCTCAAATTCTAGAGAGTCGCTAGACCACTCATAACCTATACTTCCAAGAGTTATCCTCTATGCCAGTATATATGAATACTATCTCTACCTACCCTGATAGTGTAAACCCTCAGTGATCTTGATTACTAATACACATTAAACCCCCCTAACATCGCAACTCAACGAGAAGAGAGACCCGGCAGTTAAGAACCTCCAACTGATGTAAGATCCAGATGAAACCATAACATAAAAAACCCACATAAGCCCAACAAAGAAGCAATATCAGATAACCGCTCGTAGTGCGATGGAGACTTTGAAAGATCGCCTTGATCCGTCGTATTGAGAGCCCAGCATATCTAGTGCACCGCCGTACAGTTCTAGATCTGATATCTCAGTTGCCTAACGTGTGTCGAGCGCACCCAGAGTCATCAACCGTGAGAGAGTATGCTCTTGTGTTCTGATTCCCTGCTACATACTCATCCAATAGAGAGACTGTAGCTGAGTAGACTGCCTGTGAGCATGCGCCAATACTGTCATAGTAGATGATGTGATGCACGGCTCAGATCTATCTACGTACCACCATACGTGATGAAACGCGTCTGATAAGAAGAGGGTACTAGCCTCATAGTGTGACGTCGTAGAATCGCGTCAGTGATAGAGATCAACGTCTTGTTTTGCAGTGTCGTACGACTGTCGTACAGAATAGGGCAGATCTAAACTTAGCATCCACTAAAGCTCATCCAGATTGTGTCGCTATCTCCAGGAGACTCTCTCTGAGAATCATCTAGAGAAATGCGCACTCAGTAAGACACGCCCACGATCTATCACTAGAGTCTAGTGAGAAGAGGAGTGTTAAAATTACACTAGGTAGATTTTACTCAACGAGCGTTGGCCGCAAGAACTAAGTGTGCTCCGCAAGATGCCTATGTATGTGATAGATGAAGACTCTCACTAGACAAAGTTGTGCTTCCTGAGCTACGAGTAGTGGTGGAGACGTAGTGATTCCAGAAGAGAACGAGGAGCGCAGCTGTTGATAGACCCTCAATTCCCTCTCCGACCGGCCACGCAGTGTGAGGCCGTCGCTATGAGATAATCTCACCGCGGCGCGAGTGGAACATCACTTAACTCACGAACCCACTTCTGCCTAAACTGAGTGTGCAGCGACTCTGAGACGTTCCAGTCCCTGTAGAGAACTTTTTGTAGAGAGACCGTGGATGTACATCTAAATGTTGAGATGCGTAGTTGGTAGTTCGCGCTCTAGAGAGTGACAGAGTGAACTGAGTAGAATCTCCAAAGAAGAAAGAGTGTGTGTCCAGAGAACTGCCGTGGTTTCACTCAGAGATCCACCAAGACGCGGATTATAGAAATGGCCACGTCTAGGAGAAGAAGTCACTCAACCGACGCCTACGCTATACTTAAACTATCCGTCGTCAAACAGTTACATAGCTGTTATCAGTACATTTACGACGACTTGTTGTTATAAATCTGTAGTACGGGTAGACTAGATAGCGCTGTGATGTTGTAACTGGAATGATAACAGGTTGTGCGTACCACGATCGCGGCGACAACTTTTAGTGTGTACCGTAATAGAATAACCGAGATCGAGATCTTTGAGATTGGGAACGGTGGGAACGCTATAAGGAGTTCTACCATCTGCCGCAGATTCCAAATAAGGCCAGACCAGCGCCCAAACTTGTCAAAAATCAATGAATGACACCTAGAGTGTGAACCAGAGTAGCGTGGACAGAACCGAGTGTACACATATAAGCGAGGAGCTCCTATGAGAGATTCGACGATCACAGATGATTAAGTATGTGCTGATCCATCCTGTTAATGTGATGCTCACGCGAGATTATACCTCGCAAGTGCGACCAGTGAATAGCGCTGTCGTAATTCACTATAACACAACAGATGGCCTCTTCGTGTTGTCAACAAAGACATGTCATCATGTTATACCGCAACCCAGTAAATCAACTTATACCTCTACACGAGTAAATTCGCTAGCTTATTTGACACATTGCTAAATAGTCTACATCCGTTTAATCTATAATTGCTTTAAACCTAGAGCTTCTTAGGCTTTCATTTAGGCTTAAAAGTAGCCAAAAGTCTTTAGTCCAAAATTCTGCAAGAGTTTTACAAGCATTTTTCCCTTGCTTTTAGTTCTTTTCATCGCATAAATTTTGTTCTCCGAGCTTATTCGGGTAGCCAAAGACTTAGTTTTAGGTCTTTACCCACCTAGCTTAGCTTCTTAAGTTATACGATACCGCCCCTAGATTCGCAATCTATCAATACGTAATAACACGCTACTGCCCATTATCGATTACTTATTAACCAGGCTTAACTTTGTGTTTTTCAATCCCCCGTGTTTTTATAACACCAGCCTTAATTCAGCTTATTAATGCTATCCACAACACAGCCCCCCAAACAATAACCACCAACCCAATCCACCGTGGATATAAGGGCACACACATCCGTCAAGAGCAGTCACGGCACCCTGACCTCATCCCCACGATAAAAACCACACCCCAACACACATGCCATGGTCCCAAAATTTACCATACGTACTCATATTCTCAATATCTCCAAAGTAAAACCACAAATCTCTCCAGTTAATACATAATACGCAACACACATGAACATAGCTACTCATAAAAAAACTCACCCAAAACAAAAACCTCCTAAAACCCAACTAACCCCTATAAAAAACACGACAAAAAAAAAAACCATATACAAACTAAACCCCCACGAATACACAAATACCTCCCACCGTAGCAACACACATAACCACCCACCACCCCCTAATAATGATTAATCGCGCTGCACCCAGCAACCCCCACATCCCCCATAAGACCCACACCCCCATGCCCACACTAAGACCCTTCACCTAGACATATATTATAAACATTAGGCAAATAAAAAGAGCTAACACACACGCTCATCAAATACGCGGCAATAAGCTCCCCTAAGACGCACGGCAAAATAGTCAAACCAAGCCTCCAACAGAAATAATCGATGGACTTAAGCCAGAACACACGACCCCAAGGGCATCGATGTTTGTGTGATGTTAGCCCCCCCCCCCACCCTCACCGGGGCGCCCTCACCACTCCCCCCGGGGCGACCCACCTCGCACCCTCCAACACCTCCCCACCCCCCACTACACCCCACCATCAATGTCGCAACCCCCACTCCCCAGGGTTGCCACATGCGGCATCCCCGCAATCCTAATCGATGACAGTGAATAATGCAGCGGTCAGGGGGTTCGCAAGCCACAGGCCTGCAATCATACATCCCATTATAATTTACAATTTTTATTACCATTATAATTTGCACCCCGCAACCAATAAGTGCCCAACGCTATATAGTGACACAACCCCTATAAACTGCACCAAACACCTCCATATAAGCTGGAAAGATAAGTGACCACCTAAATGGTCTACGTAGCTATACTACATATATAAATATTCACAAGTTTATAAATATATACGAAATGACCTTATGATGACGAACACAATATGACAAAGTCATATTGTTCCTTAAAGTAACCGGAGGTCAGTTCTGTAGTGCCTTCCACCAACAAACTTTTCGAGACTCCTCATCAACCTTCTTTCTTTCAACTACTTGTCAATCATCTTGATTATGATATTAACTTTTTTCTTCTCTAATGTACTTTGTATTCTCTTCGGCAGGTACTCCATTCGGATATTCTTTATTATGTCATCCATCAAAGTTCAAAGCCCAGTTAATGTCCTATCACTAAACTTATAAAGTTCATCTGATCGCATCAACCTGTTTCTCCCTAGGGTGTCAACATAAATGAATCCTTGAGGGTCTTGATATGGAGTGTATGGGTCCCTTTTCCTGATGCCGCATATGGTAGTTTCTGGCTTGGTGACATTGATCTTCTTCTGGTAACTTTCGACTCCCAATTGAAGATCTTCGACTCGCTTCTGAATAACCAAGCTTCTGGTGAACATTCTTAATGCTATTGTGAAGTCGGAAACGTCATCGCTTGAGAGATTTGTAAGCCGATTCTGAACAACAAGGAGAAGCATGTCTTCGATGTCATTGATACGAAGACGTGGAAAGTCACCTTCTTTGAATCTGTAAAGGTCGTTATCGGCTCTTCTTACTACAATCTCTTTCAGATACCCATACCCATGTTTCCTCATTACCTCGACCTGAGTTACCACCAGAATACGTTTTGTAGACGATACATCATGTGTGGATTGCAAGCCTCGTGCATACCCATAGAAGGTCTTACGTTGTTCTCTCCAATGAGAAATACCCCAAAGTGCATGTTTATCATAGGCGACTTTAACAGGACTCCAAATATTCAGAACCATGTCTTCAATGTCTGGAAGATCATATTGTGTTGCCTTTGTCTTTGTTAAAGAAGTCGTATAGGTCATAGTTGAAATCCCTCCTTGCAGATACTTGAGATCGTTGTTGAAGAAGTAATCAACTGGTACCTTTTGACGATTCTACTCATAACTAAAGGTAAGGGTTTGGTAAGATCAAATGGATAGTCACCGCCTTTTGGATTTTCCCAATCAAGTTTTTCTGAAAGAGCCTTGTAACATTCTTCAAAATCATATTCCAACTCAACATAATTGGAACGTATGCCTTTGAGAAGTTTGAACGCTGGTCCTAACAATGTTTCTTGAGTAAGATTGTTGATTTTCAGGTCGTTCATGTGAATACAGAGAAGTCTATTGGAGTGCTCATCAATTCATCAAAGGTCTTTGACGGTTTTTCAGCACACGATGCAAGAGTTATTAACTAGCTTTGATTTTGTCCTTGTTATGGAGTCTTGTCAACATTTCAATCAGGATCAGTAGGTTCTTGAGGTTGTGTAGGTTTGGTGAACTAGTCACGTTTAGATGTAACCTTCTCCTTGGGTTCTTCATTATCCTTACTCGTGTTCTCCTCTTGATCTTGTGGCATGTCCGAATCTGCAACCTCAAACTTGGTTCCTCTGATTGAACAGACTTTCTAGAAGATTTTGATTGAGACTTGGTGCCTTTGGATAAGCCAGACTGTGATTCTTTAGCTTTAGGACCTTTTGTTGGTTCTGCATCCTTGCTAGTCTTCCTCTTCTTCAACCCTCAGATCTAGCGGAAGGGTCTTCATCTTTATCTTTGTCCTTTCGGCTTTTCTTCAACAAATACACTTTACCATAAGTGGAGAAGATAGTCTTGTCGAGATCATAAGATTTTATCAATCCTTCATAGCATTCTCTGTGTTCAGGAGGTGCCAAATATGATTCACTTTTATCCATTTTGTCAATCAAAATCTTCTTCAACTCAAATTCTGTAAGCGTTGCAGCAGCCTCATTTGAAGATTATGGTTGAGAAGACTCCTTGGCTAGAACAGCGTGTTCAAGTGACTCTTGAACCATCTTTTGGATCACCGAGGGGCAAAGTTAGACACTTCCTCTGACAGAATCTATGGTAGTTGATTCTTGACTTAATTTGTGATCCTTGCAGTGAGTGACGCCGAAAGGAAGTTCATGAATTCATCTCTGGTTGCACCCAGCCTTGTATCTAGATGATCATTAACTAAAGCTGTCACTTGAGTGTGCAGAGGATCCTTTTTGAGTTTAGCAACTTCTTTTTCCAATGCTGTGACTCTACTATTGAATTGGAAGACTGATGTGAAATTAGGAAGTGTAGATAGATGATTTGTAGCTTTAGTTGTTGGTGGTGGTGTGGATGTTGATTGTTGTGGTGGAGGAGTAAAGGATGGTAATGATTGTGGGATGACGGTGGAGTATAAAGGTGGAGTATCAGTGATAACTGAAATAAGTACATTAAGGAGTGTGGGAGTTTGCTTGCTTGGTACTTCATGATGGACGTGAACATCCATTAGAGAAACAATTTTTGCATCCGTATGGGGAATATCTGAAAAGTTTAAGAATTTAACTGCCAATTCAGATGAGTGAGAAGAGCTGGTAACTGGGACTTCAGTCTTCTATGGAATAGTAGAAAGTGTCACATGAGTATATTCTATGACTTATACGATCTTCGGATTTTCATTCCCTTATTGAACGTTAGTCATTGCAGCATCGGTACCCTCCACTTGAAAAAACCCTTTATCAGTATCAACTGGTTCATTCAGCCTTATATCCACATCATCGCATAGTTGACTGGTAGTGTAATCCATCTCTTCATCTTCATCACCTTCTTATTTTATTAGTAATCTTTGTTTCATCTTCATCATCATAATCGTTAGACGGGGTTTTAACAAGTTCGTCCTTCACTTCTTCTTCATCATCTTCATCTTCTTCATTTTCTTCTTGATCAGACTCTAAGCCCGATTCATTCTCATTAGTTTCATGCTCGGAATCCGATTCATTTTCATTGTCTGATTGGGTATTGTTATCATCACTGCCATTCTTTTGATCACTGACTTCACTACTTGAGTCTTGTTCATTGTTGCTATCATCTTCATCATTTCCCCAAGATTCAGCTTTACTTTCAGATAATTCTTCTTCAGTCACATCGTGAACCCCTAGTTTAACACCAGTTCCTTCACTTGTAACTGAAGGTATGATCATTATAGCATCAGAACCACTTGGATGAGTCTTGTGAAAGTCCCTCATACTCTTCCTTCGAACTTCTTCAAATTGAGAATCTTCTTTAAAAGCCACTTGAGAGAGTAACTCAATTCCTTTACCTCGAGTAACATCCACCTTTTCCTTCTTCTTAGACAATGGCATCTTAGGAGTTTCTCTAATAACAACACCTCTTGTTGGAGCCTTAGTAGACTTCTTTGCAGGTCTCTTTACTCTCTTTGACTTTCTCGTAGGTTCTTCAGTTGAAACTGGGATAGTAGTGAGTTTTGGAGAGGCTGGCTTCTTGAACTTTCGCGCCTTCTTAGGAGGTGTAACTCCTGTAGCAAAACTAAGGTAAGTCTTGTAAGCTTTAGTCTCCTTCATCTCAAGACTGGTTAAAGATTCAGGAAGTATAGCACCATAGATTTGAGTTTCTTCTTTTGCAGAGATAAATCTTAAAGTGTTAATCAAATAGTCATCCTTGGAGGTGTGCATCCCAATCTTGTTCCTCTAGGAGACTGTCTTGTCTTGAGTAAGGAAGTGATGAATGATAACTTTGGTGAATTGAGGGTAGTACATCTTCTCTTTGTTTTTGTAAGCTTTGTTGTCAATCTGGTAAATGAAATCTTCTCAAAGTAGTTCAACATAGTCCATATTCTTCTGATGGTACATACCCCAAAGGATTTGTGCTCTGGAGAGACGAAGCTTGTCAAGACTAGTTGTCTTTCTAGATAAACTTCTGTTAAGGAGAGCAGCAAAAGTTCTCTAGGGTTGATGCATCTGATCAACAACAACATCATTGAGTGAATTGATTTCCCTAGTGTGACCAAGATCTCTTAAGAAAGACACAATTTCTTCATCAGTAGGAAGTGCATCAAAGTCTTGACCCTGTACTCTAGGGCAGATCTTAAGGATATCTCTAAAGATTTCCAGATTGAGTTTGAATCTCTTCCTTTTGTCCATTTCAAATCTGTAGAAAGTGTCATGCTTGTAAACAGAATCCCAGAATTGATGCATGTAGACTTCTGGAACATCTGCAGTGATGAGAAATGTAGAGTAGCATGGGGTGAGAGCAAGAGCATCCAAAACGACTTGAAATATGGGTTCTCTCTGTATCTTTCCAGGATTGAGTCTTCCGTTGCATTTCCCAATCTCAAGTCTTTTATCCCTGGGAACAAGTTCCAGATCAAGTTTGATTTGTTGAGCAGTAATGGAAGACATGATTCTGCTAATATTTGTCACATACAGTTCATATACTAGCAAATATATATATCACTGAAAGACAATCTAGATCATGACTAATGATTATAGATGCAAGACTGATTTACACTAGGAATAATGTACACATATACTTGTCAAACTATTAACATACATGAAACTAGGAGAAACATATAATCCAACATCACACTAACTATAGGCAATCTATAGAAATCAAGGCAATCACTAAAGATTTCTAAGGAGAAACTAGACCTAAATTAATCACTAAGTGATAAGTTAAGGTTTAATTATACTTAGATTAGGTTATGATATTAGATTACTAAGATTATGAGATTAGTTTTCCTAGAAAAAATCATGTATAGTTCGCCTATAGAATGTGTATAGTTCGCCTGTGCTGAATCAAGTGTATAGTTCGCCTATACAATCTTGCATAAATTGCCTGTATTAAGTCAAGTGTATAATTCGCCTATGTAAAACTTGCACTCCCATATTACACATTTTCAAGCATCACTATCTATCTTAACATGATCACATAGCATCTAGGAAACACTTTAACACATTATACACATGAATTAACCCTAAAAATCTTGCCTTCTGACTCATTTGACTCACATTCACATGAAAATCCAAGATATTCAAGATATAACATACAAGCATGTTTAAGAACACTCAAATTCATACAGACAATCATTATAGCAATTCTAAACCTAAACCCATGAACTTTTACAAGTTCTTGTCCATTTTTCCTTAGTTCGACATCAATAATCATCCAAAATGTATGAGTACGTTATCCCCATTAAAAACGGTTATAGGTACAACATCTAGGCCCATATAGGACTAAAACCCCTCAATCAATTTAATATTTCATCCACCTTTTTAAGTTGACAAAAGTTAGGTCGAATTTAGGGTTTTTTGAGCAAAATTCCAAGATTTGGTATGATATATGGAAGTTTTAACATTAAAACAAGTGTACCTTAAGATTAAAATGAAGATAGAACGATTTCTTAAAGGTTTGAAAATCAACAATGGAGGTTTAAGGTTGTAGTGTGTTCGTGTGTGTATAAGGAACGAGAAGGGGGTGTTTTTGTTTTAATACTTTTAGGTTTTGGCAAAAATGCCCCCTGAGGTTTACTAGATCTTCCATTATCCTATTAAACTTTACTTAAGGTTTACTTAAGTTTCCCAAATGGCAAAACTAGTCCCTAAAGTTTAGTTATCAAGGATGGGTCTCACATTTTACAATAATACCCCTAAGAATTAAACACATAACACATAAAGCCCAATTGAGTTAAAATTAATTAACTCCCCTTTAATTGTTCACCCTTTATTATTTAAAATCTTTTTTACAATTATCACATGATTAATTATGAAGAAGATATTTGACATTTTCTCCCCCTAAAACAATGACCCATTTTATATTTAAAGAGATGTAGTCATTGTTTGAGTGGTCAAATATCTTTGAAAATGATTTTTTTTGATGAAATCCCAAAGATGATTATATTGTTTTTGAAAATCAACGCCCAAGAAATAAGATTTATCTTATTTAGATGCATAAGCGTACTGACACGTACACTTATGGAATATAGGAAGCACGGGTTGTGATGCAAAGTAATCACAAGCCTTCGCATGGTTAGAAAGTAGACCATGCCCGAGAATAAATTCCCGTTGAGAGGTCAAGTTTTCTTTTTGAAATACTTTCCTTTAAGATGATTTTGGGTTGCTATCCGAAATAATAGCAAGCCATTTTTGGCATGTTTTGAAAACTTTTGAACTTCTGCTCGAACTTCATTTACAGCCTCGTATCATTATTAAATGACATTTCTAAGACCGTAAATGTTATCAATTTTTAGAAGACATGCCAGATATACATATTTTTATATTTTTCTGATTTTTTAATTTTTAATTTTGTTTTTGTAAAATTTATATTAAAAGAAAATAATTTTGTGTTTTTATGTTTTCTTATGTACATATAATATAGGATATGAGTGACCACCATCACTCGCTCGTTTCCTCTGCCAGACGTTTCAACGTTTCCAGAGACATGCTTCTCATACCGAGCTTTTCGATCAAGAAGTTGAATCTTTCTCTTGGCAAAGGTTTGGTGAAGATGTCAGCCAGTTGGTATTCAGTCCGGACAAAGTATAGTCTATTAGCTGTGAACGCATCCATAGGATTTGAGCACAACACCCAGATAAAGATATATATTTAGCCTCTGTACTCGATATGGCAGTGCACTTTTGCTTCTTAGACAACCAGCTAACAAGTTTGTCACCTAAGAACTGAGTGCTTCCTGATGTACTACGTCTAGTGTCTTGACACCCCGCATGGTCTGCATCTGCATATGCTGTTAGAGACATACCGGTATCCTTCGAGTACCAGAGACCCATGTTAATGGTTCCCTTAAGGTATCGAAAGATCCGTTTCACCGCTTGTAAGTGCTTTTTGGTAGGCTTTGCCTGATATCGAGCACATAAGCAGACTACATGGATAAGGTCAGGTCTATAGGATGTAAGATACATAAGGGATCTAATCATGCCACGGTAAAGTATAGCATCAACTTGTTTCCCTTGTAGATCTTTATCCAGTTTACTTTTTTCTACCAAGGGTGTGTCGACAGAATTAGTAGTAAGCAAACCATATTTTTTAACAATTTCAGAAGAAAATTTAGATTGGTTTATAAAGATGCCTCTAGGACTTTAAGAAATTTGTAATCCTAAAAAGAATAACATCTGCCTCATCATTGACATCTTGAACTTAGTGGTCATCTGATTAGCAAACTCATTACACATGGTAGTATTAGTGGATGCAAATATTATATCGTCAACATAAATTTGTACCAGTAATAAGTCGTTCCCAGCTTGCAGTGTAAAGAGTGTTGGATCAACTGCACCTTTGGAGAAATGTTGTGAGATTAGGAAGCTTGACAGCATATCGTACCATGCATGTGGTGCTTGTTTGAGACCGTAGAGAGCCTTTTTAAGCGTATATACATGCGATGGGTTGTCCTGATCAACAAATCCTTCTGGTTCAGAAATGTAGACCTCTTCTTTGAGCTCGCCATATAAGAAAGTTGTTTTGACGTCCATTTGGTAGATCGTTATATTCTTATGAGCGGCATTTGCTATGAAGATACGGATGGCCTCTATTCTAGAAACCAGTGCAAATGATTCCTTGAAATCGATTCCCTCTTCTTGCCTGAATCCTTGAGCAACTAGTCGAGCCTTATTTTTTAGTACCCCACCAAATTCATCCGTCTTGACCTTATAAATCCATTTTAGTTTGATCAATAGCACTTTATCTGGACACGACACCAATTCCTAAACTTGTAGCCTTTCAAATTCATGAATTTCTTCTTGCATTGCATCGATCCATGACGGTTTGGTCATTGCTTGTTTAAAGTTCTTTGGTTCTACAGATGCTAGGAAGGCATCAAAATGACACCACATGGCGTCAGTTTGGAGTTGCTTTCTCATAGAGACAGAGCGAGAAGGATTACCGATTACGTTTGCTATAAGATGATCCTTAGTCCATTTACCAAGGTGTTCAAATGGAGTGTGGTTTTGTCTCACATTCGATGATGATCTTTAAGAAGTCGAGTCTTTATGAAGAGATTCATGAAGTGGATCATCACGAAAATTAGTGTTTTTGGTGATTCTTCAAAACCTTAAGAAATGTTGGAGAATTTTCTTGTTCTTATGTTGATGGAATACTTGTTGATGGATCATCCTTATCAATGAAAGTTAACACAGGAGAATCGGCTAAAATCATAGCTCTTGGTGCAACAGCGTCTTGAACTGGAATAATAGCAATTGATGGAGGATTGAAGTATTCATCGAACATAGGTTGTAACAAGTGATCCTAATCATCTCTATTTGGTGGAATGCAAGGTTGTTGAAAAACAGTATTTGGAACGAGTCCTGAACTGGATATTGTAGGAGTCATAGAATGAAGCCCGATTCCTAAACTGAATTATTCAGAAGCCATAGCTGTCAGCTCATTAAATGTCACATGAATTGTTTCTATAATTTCCAGGTTCTTTTGTTGTAGATTCTGAACGCTTTCTTTATGGGCGTGTAACCAACAAAAATACCAATGTCAGCTTTTGCATCTAATTTACCTAGGTCGTCATTGTCATTAGTAGGATAACAGAGTGCACCAAAGACATGAAAGAATGATAAATCCAGTTTCTTATCTTGCATAAGCTCATATGGAGTTTTTTTGTATCGAAGGCGGATTAATGAATGGTTTTGGGTGTATTGCTTCGGCCCATAAAAATAAAAGAGCTTTAGAAAATATTAACATTGTACGAGCTGTATTGATTGCTTCTATAAGAGTTCGGTTTCGCCTTTCGACCACGTCGTTTTGCTGAGGAGTAAGAGCAGCAGATGTTTGATGCGAGATGCCAACATTTTCATAAAATTCACGAAGTGTCTGATTGACAAATTCGGTTCCATTATTTGTTCAAACATTACGGACGGTGGCATTCAAACGAACTTGGATATTTTTGATGCATTTGATGATGGCCTTTGGAGCTTCATATTTTGTCCTCAAAAATCTGACTCAAGTAAATCTTGATTAATCATCGACAATCACTAAGATATACCTTTTCCCGTTAATACTCGCCACACGCATCGGGCCACACAAATCCATATGCAAAAGATATAGCTTTTCTTGGTTAGAGTCTTTAGCTTTGGGTTGATGGGAGGATTTCTGGAATTTAAGTCGTGGAATGCCTCGTGCAAGACCGTCTTTAGCTAGCTTGTTAAGAGTATCAAAGTTGAGATGTGATAGCCGACGATTCCATAACCAGCTCTTAGTCTTTGACACTTTGGATAGAAGATAGATCGGAGATGTTTTAAGCATGTCATCAAGAGAAATTATGCACAAATTTATGTCTCAGGATCCGGAAAGTAGATCAACACCTTCTAAATTACGAATAAAGCAAGTGTTTTTCCGAAATGCAACTTTAAGATTCGCGTCGCAAAACTGACCAACCAAAAACAAGTTATGTCCAAGCCCTCGACGTAGTATACTCTTGAAATAGTAACATTTCCTAGTTGATAGTCACCATACCCCATAATTCTTGCAATATTGTCGTTTTCAAATCTAACTGTACCCATAAATTTACTAACAAAGTTCCTGAGCTGAGAGCGGTTCCCTGTCATATATTTCGAACATCCAGAGTCTAGATACTAGAGAACAATCTGGACAACTTGTCATGACAAGAGAAGAAGACGATGGAATATCTGTAGCATTGGATCCCTGATTATGATTGGGTTCCGAGTGGTTAGCATTATCAGATTCTACAATCTTAGCCTTTTTACTTGAACCTACATTTTTAACATTTTTGGGTTTCTTGCTGTAGACTTTAAGCTCTGGTTTTTATGTTTCAACTGAGTGGGAATTGGTTTTCTTAGGAGGCACTACGTTAGTTGAAGTGATCCTAGTTAAAGGGCACGAATTACCAACTATAGTGAAAGTTCTACCTATTGGTTTCCACTTAAGTCCTACTTTAGTGAATACATGACCCGAAGGTTTCCAAATATTTTGTTTTTATGTTTCTTAGCAGATTTAGCATGGCTATTCACATTTTCTAGAATATATAAAAGCATTGGGTTTTTCGAAAAATGCAACTTAAGTTCGCGGTCGGCAAAACGACCAACCAAAAAAAAGTTTTGTCCAAGCCCTCGACGTAAGTTTTCTCTTAAAATAGTAACATATTATGTTGATAGTTCACCATACACATAATTTATGCAATATTGTCGTTTTTAATCTAACTGTACCCATATATTTGACTATCAAAGTTCAGTGAGCTTTGAGAGCGGTTCCCTGTCATATATTTCTGATCATCAAGTGTCTAGATACTAGAGAAACTATTGGACAACTTGTCATGACAAGAGAGAAGACGTTGGAATTCTTGTTTAGCAGGGACTGATTATGATTGGGTTCGAATCGTGGTTGCATTATCAGATTCTACAAATATTAGCCCTTGTTACTTGAACTACATTTCTGAAAATTTTTGGAGTTTTTGCTGTAGACTTTTAAGCTCTGAGTTTTTATGTTTATTAACTGAGTGGGAATTGGTTTTTTCTTAGGACGGGCCACTTACGGTTAGTTGAAGTCGGGATACTAGTTTAAAGGGCAACGAATTACCAAATATAGGTGAAAGTTCTACCTATTGGTTCCAACTTAAAGTCCTTAATTTAGTTGAATAAATGAACGGAAAGGTTTTCCCAAATATTTTGTGTTTTATGTTTTCTTTAGAACAGATTTAGCATGATTATTTTCACATTTTCTAAAAATTAGGAAGACAAATATCTTGAACACCATCAAAACATAGATTTTTACCAAGTAGCAATTGGGTTAAGAATTAGCATTTAACAGTTGATCTGATTAACATCAACATTCGAATTAGGTTCAACAACCACGATTATTTTTTTTAAATTTCATAGGTTCGGGGCTTTACTTTATTCTTCATGTTCCTACTTGTTGTTCGGAGATCCTCTAATTTTTTTATTGTCTGTGGATTTGTTTGCAAATTACTTGTTAGAACACTTCATTCCTGTTGGAGATATAAATGTGTGTTAGAATCTGATGTTTTAGTTGACTCTTCCTTTTTATTGTTAATTGAGGATTGTGAGAGGTTCAGCCCCAATTAAAATTTCTTGACCTGGTTTTTAGGTTTTTGTGCAACAACTTTTTCTCTTTAGTTTATGGATTAGGACATGTATCGCGAACATTTACAATAATCATGAATTCCATTTGGGAATGGTTACAGGAACTTCAATGTCTTTATCTAAAGGTTGTATTGCTTTAGCTAGTCTTGACATAGTTCCAAAGAATATAGCTTGTTTCTTGATGTTGTACTTTGGTAATCTTTCGTAGCATTCCTTATTTTGCAATAACTAGTGTGAGCCCCCCCCCCCCAACCCCACCCCACCCCCCCCACCCCCCCCCCCCCCGCCCCCCCCCAAACCCCACCCCCCCCCCCCCCCCCCCCCCCCACCCCCCCCCCCCACCCCCCCCCTCCCCCCCCCCCCCCCACACCCCCCCCCCCCCCCCCCCCACCTCCCCCCCCCCCCCCCCCCCCCCCCCCCACCCCCCCCCCCCCCCCCCCCCACCCCCACCCCCCCCACACCCCCCCCCCACCCCCCACCCCCCCCCCCCCCCCCCCCCCACCACCCCCCCCCCCCCCCCCCCCACCCCACCCCCTGCCCCCACCCCCCCCCCCACTATCCCCCCCCCCCCCCCCCCCCCCCACCCCCCCCCCCACCCCCCCCCTCCCCCACCCCACCCCCCCCTACCCCCCATCCCCCCCCCCCCCCCCCCCCCCCCCCCCCCCCCACCCACCCCCCCCCCCACCCCCCCCACCCCCACCCCCCCCCCCCACCCCCCCCAAACCCCCCCCCCAACACCCCCACCCCCCCCCCCCCCCACACCCCCACCCCCCCCCCCCCCCCCCCCACCCCCACCACCCCCCCCACCCCACCCCCCCCCCCCACCCCTACCCCACCACAACCCCCAACCCCCCCCCCCCCCCCCCCCCCCCCCCCCCCCCCCCACCACACCTCCCCCCCACACCCCCCCCCACCCCCCCCCCCACCCCCCCCCCCCCCCCCCCCCCCCCCCCCCCCCCCCCCCCCCCCCCCCCCCCCCCCCCCCCCCCCCAACCCCCCTCCCCCCCCCCCCCCCACCCCCCCCACCCCCCCCCCCCCCCCCCCCCCCCCCCCCCCCCCCCCCCCCCCCCCCCCCCCCCCCCCCCCCCCCCCACCGCCCACCCCCCCCCCCCCCCCCCCACCCCCCCCCCCCCCCCCCACACCCCCCCAAAGCCCCCCCCTCACCCCCCCCCTCCCCCCCCCCCCCCAACCCCCCCCCCCACCCCCCCCCTCCCCCCCCCCCCCACACCCCCACCCCCCCCCACCCCCCCCCCCCCCCTACCCCCCGCCCCCCCCCCCCCCCCACCCCCACCCCCCCCGCACCAATCCCCCCCCCCATCCCCCCACCTCCCCACCCCCCCCACCTACCCCCACCCCCCCCCCACCCATCCCCCACCCCCCCCCCCCCCCCCCCCCCCCCTCCCCAATCCACCCCCCCCCCCCCCCCCCCAACCCACCCCCCCCCCTCCCCCCCCCCCCCCGCCCCTACCCCTCCCACCCCCCCCCTCCCCCACCCCTCCACACCCCTCCCCCCCCCCCCCCCACCCCCCCCCACCCCCCCCCCCCCCCCCCTAACCCCCCCCCAACCCCCACCACCCCCCCCCGCCCCCCCCCCCCCCCCCCCCCCCCCACACCCCACCCCCCCCCCACCCCCCCCCGCCCCCAACCCCCGCCCCCCCCCCCACCACCCCCACCCCCCCCCCCCCCCCCCCCCCCCCCCCCCCCCCCCCCCCCCACCCGCCCCCCCCTCCCCCCCCCACCCCCACAACCCCCACCCTTCCCCCCCACCCCCCCCCCCCCCCCCCCCCCCCCCCCCCCCCCCCCAACCCCCCACCCCCCCCCCCCCCCCCCAAGCCCCCCCCAGCCCCCCCCCCCCCCCCCACCCCCCCCTCCCCCCCCCCCCCCCCCCCCCCCCCCCCCCCGCCCCCCAGCCACCTCCCCCCCACCCCCCCCCCCCCCCCCCCCCCCCCCCCCCCCCCCCCCCCCAAACCCCCCCCCCCCCCCCCCACCCCCCCGGCCCCAACCCCCCCCCCCCCACCCCCTCCCCACCCCCCACCCCCCCCCACCCCCCCCCCCCACCCCCCCACCACCATTAAGTTTAATCGCATTAGGGCATGTATCTTGAACATATACAAATAACTCCTGAATTCGTTTGGAATGCTTACAGGCAAAGTCTAAGTCTTTATCTAAAGGTTGTTTTGCTTTAGCTTGTTTGACTATTTCCCAAAGAATATCAGCTTATTTTTGCGTGTTCTTAAGGTAATCTATGTGAGCTTCCCTATTTTGCAATAACCTAGGAGCCAAAGGTTCTAAGTCTTGCTTGAACATTCCTGGAACAATAGTGTTGGCATATGGTATTAATATCAACAATTTATTTTCCTTTTACTTTTTGTAAATCGTTTTTCAACAACGTTATCACAAAAACCTTATCTTGAATTTGAGCTTTTAAATCCTCATTTTTAGCAGATTTTAAGTTCAGTTTATCAATTATAGAGTCACTCTGTTCTTTAGTACAAATACGTGTCTTTTTTATTGAGTCAAACTGCTCTTTAAAAACCTATTTCACATGATTAATTTCATTACAAAGATGCTCATTTTCCGAAAGCAATTTTGCCACACTATTCTCCAGTTCCACATTTTTGATCCTTTTATTGTTTAGACATTTTTGATCGACTCTCTTCTTCCAAAATCAATGTTTCCTCGTAATCAATCACAGGCATAACAACATGTTTAGCAGAAATAACAATACCACCATACAAGGTTGGTTTAATCCGCTGAGCTTTCTTAAGGTAAAATGGATTTTAATAACCTAGAGCTTTTTGTGTATATTATCATAAAAAACTTGAGGCTTTGTTATCATGTGCACTGTTTGAGCAGATTGACCCACTTTAAAAATAATATTTTCAAGTTACTTTATCTTCTTTTCCAAATCAATTTTGTTTTCCATATATTTATTTTCTTTTTCTTTGGATTCATTTTTGAAAACCGTGAATGTTTGCAATAAACATTCATTTTCTTTGATTTGTTTAGAATAATTTTGCTCAAGTGAGTCAACTTGTTCTTTCAGTGCAAGCTTCTCTTTAATCATATCATCCATATGAGAATCAATCATTTTTTCACGACTGCTTAAATCAATATTAAGACGTTGTTCAAAAGTTTTGAATCGTTCTTTATGTCACTCTAGCTCAGCGGTTACTGATTCACTATTTTGTTCCTTATTAGCCTTTTCCTAATTATTTACATGATTAATCATTTGTTCCGACATTTGTTCCATCACAGATTAGATTATTGAATCTTGTTGTGCCTGCAAACTAGTATCTTGAACATTTGCTTGTTGTGTTTCTTGCAAATATTGAGAGTACGGAATGATATTGCTATCACTATGTATCTCATTATTTATAAAATCCACAACATGTGTTTGTTCAAAATCATGTATTGCATGCACACTTTGATTTTCCATATCATTAAGATAGGTTTTAGAATGAGGTACCTCTGAGATAACATCAAAACCATAGTTGGAAATATTGGCCATAAGAACCGCTTTTGCATTCAAGATATCATCACAGTCAGAATCATAAGTATCAAGATCCTCAGTCTAAAAAGTAACATTGTTTGGAATGATTGTCTGAACAGCTTGGCCATCTGGAACCTCTAGATCTGCTAGAAATGCGAGTTGCTCTTCATCCAAAATTTGTCCAGCTTCCTGAGCTTCAGCTAACATTTCTTTATCATTATACCATGCTGCATTCCTCGATCGCTTAGGCTTAGTGCATTACCTAGCCATGTTTCCTTCACCTTGATAGTTGTAGCATTTAACAATCCTTGCCTGTCCGCTTACATTGTTTCCCCTAAAACTAGTAGCATTACTCTTATACCCAGTACCAGAATAACTTTGACCTTGTCTCCCCTGTACTTGTTGCATTGTGACCCTGCCATCTTAAATAGTGGCATGGTTTCTTGGGTTTGATGAAGTTCTAAGTTGATTATTGGTTGAGGGGAACCTTGAGGAAGCTACTACTGTTAGAAAATCCATTGCCTTATTGAGACAAGCAATTAGATCATCTCCTAGAGATAATACAGGAACAACAATATGTTATTGAGAAATCTTTAGCACATTGTTCTTAAGAAGATACAGATGAACAACTGATAACAAATTTGTTAAAGTGTTCTTGAGGATATTACAGGATTTGCTAACTATCGATATCGATGTATATTTGCTAAGCTTCTGTAAAAAAACTATATCTAAACTATGCTTAGCGGTTCCTTTTATATGTTAAAGAGGGAGGGGAGAACCATAAAAGGCTTACCATATCTTTTTCTAAAATATTCTATTAACTATCTTTTAAATATCTTTCTCAACCGGCTACACTAACTAACTCTTCTACTAACGGTACTAACTAACTAACAGTACTAATACTTTGTACTGTCGGTGCCTAAGTTATAGCTGACAGTTACTAACTATTTGTTACTGTCGGTACTACGTTTAAGAAAAACATGAATCCTACAATCCTCACCACCTTATACATGGAATGTTAAACTATTTAACTTCATCGTTTCTTCAATCCTTAAGCTTCTGTTTATTTTAATGCTAGAGGATGTATCAAACATTCTTTATCAGATTTTTTAATCTTGTACACTCTATCCGTTCTTTAGCAGCAATGCTTGTTTGTCAGCAATTTCAGCAAATCTTTTAGCTTACTCAGAACATTCTTATTCACCTACATCACAACTAAGTTGGTCTTTGTAGTTTTTGGAAAATACGCCAGCCCTTAAGGTAGTTGATGTTTCCTTTACAGTAGCCGTTGTGCTCTGGGATAGATAACTCTTCATCGAAGAATATGGTTGAACGTTAATTTACTCATTACAGGTTTTTGGTGGAGGATGAGGGTGAAACTATCAACATCATCGGATTTGATTTGTCTTTTCCAAAATACGTTGTTGTTTGGACTAGACCAATGCGTCATGGTTATAACATGGTGCATTGATAACCATATAGTTTTTAGCAAACTATCAGCTATCAACAGATCTTGAGTAGTCTCTTACCAAGAACTGTTTGTCTTGAACATAGCCAACTCTCACCAAGAAGCAAGGTGAGTTGCGTACCTACAATTTTTGGTAAGAATTGTAAACCATAATACGGATTTGAGAACAGTCTTTACCTCAAGTCTGTGTGCTTGTAGATAGCCAATTCTTTGCCTGTTAAGCATGGTGAATTGGATAACTCTTTTTTTGTGTGTGTTTAGCCAGAACACGCAATCCCTTCTTATTCATCAGTCTTATTCTTTTGATTCTAAATCAGCGAAGTACCTTATTTGTAATATCGTATCAATTTGCTAATGCTATAGTTCCTTTCTTCTTCAGACTCTCAATTTAGTAGCTTTTGCATTTGCACCATATTTCCTTCTTCCAAAGGATACTTCTTCTTATTAGCTTGTGAATGACTAATCCTTCTCAGTCATCAAAGGTGTATACCCCTGAGGAACTGTGCAAATTCCAATGATTACTTTCCATTATGTTGGTATGAGTTCCAAAAACTATTTGGTTCATCTGGGATTGAACATCACTATCAAATTCCTCCAAAAGAACTTTATCAAAAACCCTTTCAGGAATCTTATCTTGATATATGTCCATCACAACGTTTTATATTATGGCATTATAAGTCTTCTCTTCAAAGACTGAATTGAAAGCACTCCTTAAATGTGGATGGAAGGATCTCTTTTGACCATTATCTTTTGTTACCACATTTCATATTAATCTTCTTCTGATACTTTTAGATTCATCAAACTGTGGGTGTGGTGCCAAGATTTTCTCAGTCTTTAGTCAAGATTGGATACTTCTTGTCAGAATATTTCATAATCTACTCCTCCTTGTCCTTAATCCGTAGCATTGTCTAAGCTACAATATCAGCTCTTCATTCTCTTTCTCAAGTGTCAGATGGGGTCATCTTGAGAAGTATTCTGTTTGAATCTTCTTTTCTTGGACTTCTTCTTTTTCTGGTACTGTGCTTTCTACTTTCTTGTGTACTCTTCTTCTTTTATTCCTCTTGCTTGACTTCTTCTTTAGATCCTGATTGTTTTTCGTCTTAGTTTGGAGGAAATTTTTCTTATTCATTGGTGTGATCAGTTTAATAATCCTTAACAGAATCTATAGCATTGAAATCTTCAATCCTGTTGTTATTTCTCATACATTGCTTGTATGTCTTCAAACTTCTTACTCTTCAACTCAGAATGTTTGAAGTTCCCCACATGCTTTAGGTAGGTCCTAGCTTTTCTTTCTCTTTCTCTGGCCACTACTTCTTCTCCTGTTTTAGGAGGCAAAATTTTAATTTGTCCTGTTGTATCAGTTGTGACTGATACAGGACCATTTCCATTTTGGATTACCTCCCAAATTGGATAGTCTGTATGAGCCAAGTAGTGTTCCATCTTCATAGCCCATATATCATATTCTCCCTTTTTGAGAATAGGGAGCTTGATGGTTGATACTGTATGAGGAGTTTGTGTTGGTGTTGGTGTTTGTTGTTGTGTTGGTTGTGGAGGTGGTGGTGGTGGATTTTCATCTTGTGTTCCAGACATGTTTAGATTTGTTGGTTGGAGATGAATAACTGGTTTTATCTGTTCTTCTTATTCAAAGTTTCTCAAAGGCTCTGATACCACTTGAAGGTCCTACTATAACTGTATGGATCTTTGCAGCCTATAAAGGATGATAGCCAAGATGTATAAATACAAATGACTATGTAGAAACAATGATATGCATACTTTTGTTAATGCGGGAATTTAACACAAGTACTAAGAAGAACAATGAACAACTGAATAACAACTTTGTTAAAGTGTTCTTAAGGATTACAGATTTCTAACTATGATATCGTGTATATTTGCTAAGCTTCTGTCAAAACTATATCTAACTATGCCTAGGGTTCCTTTTATATGTTAAGGAGAACCCTAAAAGGCTTACATATCTTTTTCTAAAATATCTCTTAAATATCTTTTAAATATCTTCTCAACGGTACTAACTAACTTTCTACTAACGGTACTAACTAACTAACTAACAGTACTAACTACTTTGTACTGTCAGTACTAAGTATAGCTGACAGTACTAACTATTTGTACTATCGGTACTAAGTTAAGAAAACATTAATCCTAACAGGTTTGATGAAGTTCTAAGTTGATTATTGGTTGAGGGGAACCTTGAGGAAGCTACAGTTGTTAGAAAATCCATTGCCTTATTGAGACAAGCAATTAGATCATCTCCTAGAGATAATACAGGAACAACAAAACTTGAGTCCACAAGAGGCGACTCAATCATTGGTTGTGTAGAAACTTGAGGTGATTGATAAGAAATTTGTGAAACAGATGAGGTTTAATGATTCATTTGAGACTGATATGGATATGATGGTGGAATGGATGAATGATTGAATTGAGGTTGTGATGGATAAGTAGATGAGTAGTATTGAGTGGGATGAATTAATCCACACTGAGACGGTGGAAACTTTTGTTGAAGCTGAAGATTGTTGTATGAAGATTGATAAGTGTTGAAGTGAGGTGGTGTCATCTGCTGAGTTGCAACAAATGCAAGTGGATCTTGATTGCGTTCACATTGAAGACAGACTTCATTTACATGGAGTTCGTATTTTTCAAGATATGCATGAAGTGGATCAAAGTTGGCAGTATGCAAATCCTTTACAAGCTTGACATGAGTCACAAACTTACTCCATTCAGGTGGAAGACTGTTTAAGAACTTGGTATTAACTTGAAATTGTTCCATTTTCATGTTGTAGATGTTCATGTCATTAATCAACTGAGTGAATCTCAATTAATACTTATGAAGTGATTCCCTTTGATGTGAGTAAACTTATCAAATGCATACTTTCCTACTTAGTTAAAGAGGTACATTGCATCAGTAATTAAACTCTCCTATAAATCCTTGGCAACTCTGTCATGATTCACAAGTGAATAGATATCAACTAGTAGACCTTGAAGAATGATATTGGTTTCCTTCATATCACAATCAGCTTGAATTTTCTCAGCAACAGATAATTCAACATATTTCTTTGTTCTAGTCACCCCATTCTCTTCAACAGTAGGCCAAATAAGTGGACCGTTTTCAACTGATTCAAGTATCATTCTTTCATGCTCTCTGTTTTGCATGTATAATTCCATTCTATTTTTCCAAGAATCATACAGGTCCTTGTCCAACATAGGTGGACGATTGTCAGCACTATAGAGTATCATGTACTCAACAAGAGTATTCTTTTGTCCAAGTGGAATAATTGAATCCATTTTAATGTGATAAGATAAAAGATGATCGTATAGTGATTGGAGGTTGTGTTAAAGTGAGGTTTGATTAAGGAAATTGATTCTTTGGAATACACATGATTTTACAATTCTTGATAAAACAAGGAAATCAAGTTTTCATGGGATTTTACAAATCAAAGAACAACCGTATAATTCTTCGGATGAAAGTGTATAGTTCCCACAAGTAAGGCGTATAAATCACCAAAGGAAATTATGTATAAATCTCCTTAAGAAACAACGTGTAAATCGCCCTTGGAAATGAACACGTATAATTCGCCTGTGGAAAAATCACGTATAAATCGCCCTTGCAAATGAATTCATATAAATCGCCCTTGGAAATGAATACATATAAATCGCCCTTGGAAAACTCACGTATAAATAGCCCTTGGAAAATTCACGTATAAATTGCCCTTGGAAAATTCACGTATAAATCGCCATTGGAGAATTCACGTATAATTCGCCTTTGGAACTACGTTTAAATCGCCTTAACAAAAAACACGTATAATTCGCCCTTACGTATAATTCGCCCAATACACTTTGAAAATCAAAAATCAAAAATCTTAAAAAGACTCACTTTTTGATGATTTTACCCGATTTTTTTGTACTTCTTAGCTATCTAAGACTATTAGAACCTTAAAAACATAAACTTTAACATTTTTGACATGAAAAATTTGAAATCAAGATTCTTGGTACAAAACCCTTTTTCTAACCAAAAAGACTAAAAAATATGAAGTTTTTGATGGTTTTTCAAATATTTTCTTGTACTTCTAGCCTAATCTAGGATAAATGAAGAAGAAAGTTAAAAGCTTTATGGTTTTAAACCATCAAAAAGTGAAAGCTTTTTGAATGGTTCGAACCAAGATACGAGTAAACAAATGTAAAAAAAACGCACACAAAACCTTCACAAACACCCCATGGCTCTTGATACCAATTGTAGAATATCTTAACACATATAGTATGGAATTCGTTTAGAGTTTTAGAGAGAGAAAGAGGTGGTTGGATAAACACTTAGAGAGAGAAACAAAGAAGAGAATATTAAATTAAGTGTGTGAGAAAAATAAACACCCAACACCCTCTCCATGTGTGGAGAGGGATTTTATACGAAGGGTAGTGGCCGGCCCATTCCATGGGCCTTTAGCCCGGTTAGCTTTCTAACTTAACCTTTCGACTTACTACGAGCTACGACTAACTTTATTGGTAGTGACCGATACTTTTTCATATTTCTAACAGCTTATGTTGTGGCTTATTCATCTAACTTATATTTGTTAATGGGCTTTTTATAGGGCCTAAATCAGATTTAAAACCTAATAATATTGTTTTAGACCACTATTGGGCCTTAAGGCCCAATAAGCAAAAACTAGATATTTTGGATGTTTAAAACGGATTGTTGAAAACAATTTATACTTGTATATATATTAGAACGGTTAGGATAGTCATTGGGAGAAATGTGTTTGATAAATCGTTGCGAAAGCGTAGATTTTGGGCATTTTGTCAGAATTAGTTTATTTAGGGAAAAGTGTTTGGAAAATGAGGTTTGAGACCTTGGAAACGTTTTATAAACGAACGGGTCATGCCAAAATTTTATAAAAATAATATACTTAGAATATTTTTACTAAAAACTACTTTCTTAGAAATCCGACGAAAAGACGAAGTAATATAATATTATTATTTTAATAAGTCGACTAAAAGACGAAAAAATATTTTACAATTTTATAAATTATAAAACTTCTCTAAATTTTTTTATGTAATTAAAACACATCATTTCTTATAATCAATACAATTAAACTAAGTAACTTGAGATTACCGGATAGATTACCAGGACAATTTACTTATTATCTATTATCTAATTCTTGCTTGTTTATACTTGTATATTTTCTTTAAATAGTATAAGTATATTATATCTAATATACATACTTTGGCATATCTTCTTCGAGTCTAAATCACCAACCACCACACAACCAATACTACTAAAAACAATAATATGAAACGTTCTCAAAACTCATATGCATCAACCTTAAATACACATTTCAAATATAATTCTAAGTCAAACGAACTGCTAGATCGTGTCAGGAAGCCGTTGTACGCCGTTGTTTGACTGTCATACACTCTTTGCTACTTATTATCTTTGTTAATGTGAGTACTCGTAGCCCCATTGTAACAATCCATTAATTCAGGTCATTTTACGACTTCACATATTCAATTATTTATTTTTAGACTTTTACGTGTTTACTTTTAATTTTTACCATTAAGTTAAATCGCGTACACTAAAAATCAACATTCAACGTAAACGGGCATCAAACAAATAAAAGTTAAGTTCAACAAGTGTTATAACATTTTTAGAAGTATAATTTATAACTTTAAAAGTTTTATTTTTATAGTTTACGTAAAACGCATCTGGTTCGCGTTTTAGACATCCATGAATACATGTAAGCACATAAACCCATCTATACTTTAACAAATACCCACCATAATACCCAATACCTAAAATTTACAAATCATACTCACACACACTCATCCATATCCGGTTATAACACAAACAACACAACCACATTCTAATTAAATCAAAACAATCCCACTAACAACATAAACAATAGTTTCTATTATTCAAGGGATCAAACCAAAAGCAAGACATGTTTATCTAAGCCTCAACAATCATTCAAACTTATCTCCCATGCATCCTTGTGTGTTCGCTTGAAACAAGGGGAAAGAAGAGAAAAGAAAGCATGCCTAGTGTTATATCTTGTCAACCTTACATTACACCATGTTGTCTCTTACACATACCATGTCCCTAGTAATATTTTAACTCCTAAAACCTAATCCTAAGCCAAGCAAATCCGTGTACCATTTGAATCCATTTCATGGTTTTGTGAAATGGTAATCTACAAGTTCTTATGCTATAAATACTAGCCAAAAAGTAATAAACTCTCATACTTAACATTTTACAAGCAAACACTCAAACATATTCCTCTCTTTGTCACTCAACTCATGGCTCAAACAAACCACACACATACATTTAATAGTTTTGATTTTACAAGTATTACAAGTGTACTAGGGTTGATATTAAGCATATCTAAGGTGTTACAAAGTATATTGGAAGCTTGTTTTGTTTATTACAAGGGTTTATACAAGAAGAATAATTAAGGTTTTCTAAGGAAGTTGAGGTTTTGTGGAAAGTATTTAAGGTTAATACTTGGGTTATATTTTGTGGACCATCTTCCTCTACTCTATAAAGGTTTAAATCATAACCCTAATCTTTTCTAATACTTCATCTACATGTTTATATATTTATTATATTGTTCTTCACCATCAAAGTTTATTTTATAAGTTTATACAATAAAAGGGCATGTATATAAATTCAAAATATATTTTGTTCATGGTAAAGTAATGTTTAAAATAAGTTGGAATGAAACAACATGTTTTATTTGAGGATTTACAAGCAATGGATAATTTAAATAATTATTTAGAAAGTAGTTGTTAGTTATTTATTTATAAAGTTGGATAAATAAATAATTATGGAGGACAATTTATTTGGACATAAAATCATGGACAATAATTAGAGGACTAATAATATGTTGAAGATGTGTTATTAGATAAATTAAAAGACTTGTAATAATTTATTTATGTCAAAAGTTTATAAAATAAACTTTTTACACTTTATTTATGGATTGTTTTAATATTCTGTAACAACTCGAAATATTAAAAAATCTGAAAGTATTTTTCTGTGAAAGTAATTATTATAAGGAATCCAAGCATATAAGGAACTCGAAAAACGAAGCCATAATGAAAGAGTTATGAATTTTACAAGATTACAATAAAAAGTGTTTTTATAAAAGTATTTTTATAAAAACTGTTACTATTCGAACCTGATAAAAATATAAGGATATTTTTTTGTGATAGTACATCTTATGAGGAATTCAAATATGTAAAGAACATGAAAAACGAGATTATAACTAAGAAGTTATACATTTTACAAATTTACTATAAAAAGTGTTTTTATAAAAGTAGTTTTATAAAAACTGCATCTATTTCGAAACTGATAAAAATATATGGATATTTTTCTGTAATAGTACATTTAATGAGGATAACGAATCTATAAAGAACTTAAAGATTGGATCTATAATGAAGGAGATATGATTTTTATAAATTTTCGATAAATAAAGTTATAAAAAGTATTTTTATAAATTCAACTCATTGTTACTGTTCATAACAGATTATACAAATATTAAAACTGTAATATTTTGTTAGATCTCTCAACCACAATCCCACACATATAAAGAATGTTAGAAACGGAGTTAAAACACGAAAGTTATGAAGTTATGAAAATTATATATCTCTTGTGCACTATTTTCATATACCTCATGTGAACTATTTTTATAAAATACATTTGCTGATTGAAACATAAAAAGTGACTTACGAGCATTTTCGGGTCTGTTTGGGCTATAAAAACCTTAAAAAATAATGTCATATTACTTATATAATATTTACATATGTTTTTAACTTTATAAATATTATTTTATAAAATAATTAAACTATTTATATAATATCATTATATAAATAATAAAAATATTAAATCAAGTATTTTTAACAAATAATCAATAGTTGGACAAGGATGATATTTTTACAAACACAAATACATGAACACTTATCTTACAAGTACGACTTAAATATTGTTTCAAGTTTATAAATTAAACAAAGACATTTAGATGGTGATGTAACTCTGTAAAAATATATTGATGTATTTATATTAAATACATGACACTCATACGACCTATACTTAATTAGGTTGCATTCGGATTTGCCGAGATGATTTACACTATTTGATTTAGATAATCAAATCATTCACTGAGGTGAGTTCATAGCCACGTTTAATACGATTATAATGATTTACAACTTTTAGGGTAAGAAACATGCATTGTTTTACATTTGGACGCAAGTACACTTTTAAACAAATTATGAGTTTGCCTAAGTAGCTATAACCTACTATGCCCATGAATCATGAACTGTCAATTACTTGGTGTAAGCGGGAGTGTTATAAATATATCTATTTGGGATTGACATCCCCGTTCGAGTGAGTAGCCCTCACTAGGTTTGTCGGATTAAACCAACGTACGTATACCATGTCGGATTTGGGATGTTGCGGGTTGAACATCTACACGGGCACATTGTTAGCATTAATTTGCAATTCATACATGTCGTAGCTTCAGTGTCATGAGCTTAGAGAATCGTAATTACATTTTAGTGATATTGTATGTGTTACAATAGTCATGCACTTTTAAATCTTGCGGTCCTACTTTATGCATTACTTAAATTTGCGAATTCACCAACTTTATGTTGACGTTTTAAAGCATGTTTTTCTCAGGTCAATAAGGCAAGAAACAATGATACCTTGGTGGTCATTATTTTGGAGCCACATTATTATAAAGATTTGAGTGCATTACATTTTGGAGTATTTGTTATGTATTAAAATCTTTACGTTTGCAAGGATGAACAAGTTAAGCTTTGAGATTTTGTAACAAACAAGTTTATTAAATATAATGTATCATTTTTAAATGACTCATATACAGGTCGTTCTCATATCTGTTGCTTATTGATCTATGAAAAGTAACGCCACTTGGACCTTATTCCGCTGCGACCCAATTTGGGGATCTTACATATTGGTATCAGAGCCAAGGTTATAGAGAACCAGGTCAAATGTTTTACTTGGACTATAACCATTTTCAAACATTGAATCATACAAAAGTTTATCACGAGACATACATACATTATTTGTTTGCATTAGTTGGTCATACTAGATGCTTACATAATTAATATATGTGTTTATATTATATTACCTATTTTATATTGGTTCTTTATTTAAAATTACTTATATAAGTTTAATTTTATTGTTTACCGCAGTTCTGTCTTTGTTCATCCCACAATTACTATACGTCCGTTTATAACTTATTCTGTGACATGGAGATTGTGTGGGTTTTTGCTGAGAGCTGAGGCAATGAGGATAGGACCGCAGTTCTCTAGGTCACAAAGGTGTGTTGGCGAACGTACCAAAGATCACTTGTCTAGCATAGTGTAAATGTAGCTCGATGAGAAGCCAAACGAATCCATGCCAAGAATCACATCAGGAAGTAAATTCGCAGGACGAACACGATCATCAAAACGTAGAGGGCAGTTAACATATTCATGGTCAATAAGCATATGGTTCTTCATTGGGGTTGAAATGATTACACGTTCAATTAATGGTGTAGGAGTCATATTAAGTTTCTTAGCAAAAGTGGTAGATATAATAGAATGTGTAGCCCCAGTATCAAATAAAACGAAGACAGTACGATCATCAATGTAGAGAATACCGGTAATAGTACCTGAAGTCTTGGCCGCCTGATCACGAGTCGTAGCATAAACCCGTCCTGTAGTAGGAGGTAGTCTAGCAAAATCCGCTGGCATACTCTGCTTCTGCTTCCCTTGGGGACAATCCTTCACCTTATGTTGAGTAGACCCGCAAGTAAAACATCCCCCAGTAGCCTTATAACAAACACCCGGATGAGGCTTTCCACAGGTAGTACAAAGAGGTGGAGGAGGCAAAGTCTCAGTAGACCTCCTCTGACCTGCAGAACCTGAAGCATGACCCTGGTTAAAATCCCGAGTTGACTGATTCCTGTGCTGGCGCTGGTTGTAGTTACCCTGACCCTGGCGGTCATTCCCATTCCTACCAGCAAACCTCTGATCCTGACCCCGAAAATCCTGTCGTTTCGAATCATAACCCCGATCCTGACGACCCCGATGCTCAACACTCTGGTCCTGACGACCCCTATACTCATGCTGACCCTGGTCATAACGACCCTTGTTCTCCTGTTGGCCCTGTCCCCTGTTCTGAATCCGATTACCATCTCTATCCCGCTTATTCGAATTTCCACTCTCATGCAATAACTCGATGTTACGGGCGGCAGCCGCAACCTGCGCAACATTCGTATAATCCGTATTAACGATCCGGTCCAAAACCCACTTCTTTAGCCCCCACTTGAAATGTCTAGCTTGCCTCTGGGCATCTCCAGCAGTAGCTCCAACAAAACTAGCCAATCTAGTGAACCTCTCCATGTACTCCCCAGAATTCTCTCGATCCAGCTGACATATCGACCCATACTCACGCTCATAACGTTGTTGTTCAGATGCCGGAAAATACCTGTTGTAAAAGATCTCACGAAAAGCAACCCAAGTACAAGTATCGGCAAAAGCATCGCCTCCAACCTGAGTACGCAAATGAGCTTTCCACCAGCTCAGTGCATCACCCTCTAGTTTAAACGCAGCAAGACGAGTCTTGAAGTTGTCGGGACAACCCAAAACTTGAAATAACTTCTCCATATGCGTAATCCAGTCTTCTGCCTCGGCAGGAGTGGCAGCAGACCGAAACGCAAGCGGCTTTAACTTAGTAAACCTTTCGATCCAAACATGAATCCCTTGGGGTATAGCATCACCACCACCACCACCTGAAGGTCCAGCACCATTCCTGATGTCATTGGTGATCTGAGTTCTCAAAGCAGCCGTAAGGTTAGGGAGAGCATTGGCCACAGCAGCAGTAATCATGGCCTCGAAGTTAGGAACATCGTCATCCGAGTTTCTACGGGTAGTCACCATCTGAACGATCGAGAAAACGATTAGCAAACGAAAACAAGATAGGTTACGGAAGAGAGTTACGCAGAAGGAACCTAATGTCTACCCAATCCTCACAGGTCATAGCCTAAGCTCTAAGGTCATAAGACCTCGTCATGATTAACCTGGCAGCTCTGATACCATAAATTGTAACGCCCCGACCCAAAAGGGTAGAAGTATTACAAATATGGTGTGACATCAAAAGCATTCATAATCATAACACAAGCATAAACAGCGGAAGTCTTAATAAATAACCAAAGGAAATAAGTCAACATGACTTAAGGTACATAAGTTCTCAAAGGATAAACATATCCAAACGAAATAACCGAAATAACGAATGTCTTGAAAAGCAACAATTCATATCTCAAAACTAAGATCTCTAGGGTAAGTCCACACTCAGCACTCATAACCCGAAAGCAACCCCAGCTCCTAGCTTAGATACCTGCCGCAGGAAAAGAAAGTGCGGCTGAGCTTACAAAGCCCAGTGAACAGATATATATAATCGAACACAAAAGATAACGGAAATCAAAGGATACGATATAAAGTGAAAGGATATCACTAGACATGATCAATGGAATACAAATATAAGGTAAGGACAAATCAGGAGTCAAATTATAGTGTAAGGGTAAGATGAATCAGAAAGTCAAATCAAGTCCAATACCCAAGCCCAACAAATCATATATAGTATCTTGGAGTCATGGGCTCCAAAATTGTTGAAAGACGTGGAATGCACCCAAAACATCAGTCACCAAATATACATTTATCATAATGTCTAATCCATCGAATACAAAATAAATCTAGGATAATCAACGCCCCTTAAACAAATTTATCTTCATAGGTGCAACATATAATATCAAATGGGGGACGGTGTGAGAAAATCACTCACCCACACATGAGTTCATGTCAAAGGTGCTTCAATGACCGGCCATGTTACCTTCATGTGTAGGAAACAAAATAGTGAACATGGTTTCAAACTGAAGGGTTCAAAGCAAAGTATACAAAGTTCATTTCAACCGGATCATAGAAGGTTCAAAGCCAAAGGTTCAAATATCAAATTTTCAAATATCAAAGTTTTGTTATTTTCCACAAATTTTTTTTGGGTCGGGGGGGGCGGGGGCACCCCCCCCCCCCCCCCCCCCCCCCCCCCGTAGGCATAGCAGGGTTCAAATGGAACATAAAGACCGATCATATAGAGAACCAAAATAAAATGGCTCAGAGAAAATGTAGCAAATCACATAAGATTCAAAGATAGTTAGGATTATGTCATGAGAAACCGTAACGACTAAGGGCAGAATATCTGTCCCTTATCCGAAGCAAAGAAATAATCAAAGAAAATACCACAGGAAAATCAAAATCACTCCCTCTTGACCGAACCTAAAGAAATGATAAATTCGAATTACAACCCATTCATTTAAGTTATACTTTCCATTTTTAGTAACTTTCCATTTTTAGTAACTTTCCATTTTTAGTAAATTTCCATTTTTAGTAACTTTCCATTTTTAGTAACTTTCTATTTTTATTGACTTCTCCAAATTAGTAATATTTCATCATTTGAGGCATTTCATTAAGTATTTTGAATAGTTTAGGGACCCTAACATGTCAACCTTAATGTTTTAGGGTTAAATATGACAACTTTCTTATTTTTAGGGTTCTAGTATTACAAATCAACAATTTTCAAGTTAAAAGTGTAAAAATCAATAGTTTCACATTTTATTCAGATTATACCTTCCATTTTCGTATTTACAGTCAAAACCCTTAATTTATACAATTTACATATTTAGCCCTTTTTGTTTTTTATATGATTTAAACAATACTTTAATTATCTATAATTACAAAACAAGTAACCTTCGATAGTAACCAGCAAGACCTAAAAATTGGCGGATCTCCGTCGGTGTCTTAGGAGATGCCCAATCTTTGATAGATTCTATCTTGGCTGGATCCACATGAATACCTCTGCTATCAATGACGTGACCGAGAAATTGTACCTTCGGAATCCAAAATTCACATTTTGAAAACTTGGCATACAACTTCTCCTTCTTAAGCAATTCCAAAATTGCCTTAAGATGTTCTTCGTGCTCTTTCTTGTCCTTTGAATAAATAAGTATGTCATCGATGAAGACAATTACGAACTTATCCAAGTAGGGCTTGCACACTCGGTTCATGAGGTCCATGAATACCGCAGGTGCGTTTGTTAGCCCGAATGGCATAACCTGAAACTCGTAATGACCATACCGAGTTTGGAATGCCGTCTTTGGAATATCTTGCTCTCGTACTCTAAGCTGGTGATAACCCGATCTCAAATCTATCTTCGAATAAATACTGGATCCCTGGAGTTGATCAAATAAATCGTCGATCCTTGGGAGTGGATAACGATTCTTCACTGTCAGCTTATTTAACTCACGATAGTCAATGCACATCCTGAATGACCCATCCTTCTTTTTGACGAACAAGACCGGGGCTCCCCAAGGTGAGGAACTAGGTCTTATGAAGCCTTTGTCGGAAAGCTCTTGCAGTTGTTCCGACAATTCCTTCATTTCGGACGGTGCCAGTCGATATGGTGCTCGAGCTACGGGTGCGGCTCCTGGAATTAAGTCGATCTGGAATTCCACTGGTCGAGTTGGGGGAAGACCCGACAAGTCCTCGGGAAACACTTCAGGAAAATCTCGGACGATTGGTACATCCTTAAGTTGCTTTCCTTCTGACTTGTCCTCCTCTTTCTTGGCGGATATCTGTGCTAAAAAGATCTGACATCCTTTTGCCATGTACTCTTGAGTCATTGAACAAGAAATAATGGCCAACCGAGATTCTCTCCCGTCGTTACTTTCGTTTCCAAGAAAAATCAAGGTTTCATTCCCATAGGGGATTCTAACAAGTTTCTCATAATACGCGATCATGGCGTGACACCTTCTTAACCAATCCATGTCGATAATAACGTCGAAACTACGCAGTTCTACAGGCATTAGATCTATGCTGAACGGATGGTTTAAGAAATTTAAAGTGCAACCCCGCATAATAGTGTCTACCACGACTATCTTCCCGTCAACTAATTCCACATCATAACTATTTTCTAATGGGGTTGGAGCGATGTCAATCAGGGAACTAAACGTAGTAGATATAAAGCTTCTATTGGCATGAGTGTCAAATAATATAGATGCATAGCGGTTGTTTAAGAGGAACGTACCCGTGAAGACATTTGAGTCCGGGTCCCTTGATGCATTCCCTTTCTTCTCTGCATTCCCAACTGCATACACCCAGACTTGTGCACTCCCATTTCCCCCATCCTTATTCTTCAACATTGGACAATCTCTCTTGAAATGTCCTGGAGCTCCACATTCAAAACAACCATTCCTTTTGGGATTTGCCCCATTTCCCTTTTGAGTATTAGCAACATTTGTGTTGCCAAAACTCCTGCAGTCATGGGCAAAGTGCCCTACCTTGTTACATTTGTGGCATTTCTGAGTACACGGGCCATTGTGATGAAAATTGCACTTGGTGCACTTGGCCAAAGATCCACCGTATGACTTCTTTTCACCCGACCCCATATTGTAGACCTTGGCGACATTCTGTCTCTTGAAGGGTTGTTGTTGATGACCATGGTTTTTTCTGGATGAGTCATCAGCCTTCCTTTTGTTGTCAGTTTGCCTTTCCGCATAGGTATGGAGTTTCTGATCCATCAAGTCGTTGGCCAACTCAATAATCTCATCCAACGTCTTGGGTCTGGTAGACTTGACATTTCCATAAATGTTATCAGGAAGTCCACTGATGTACTTGTCAACCTTCTCAGTTTCATTAGCAACAAACTTGGTACATATCAGGGTTAGATCTTAGAAACGTTCGATGTATGTTGGAACATCGTTCCCTTTAACCTTTAGATTCCACAACTCGATTTCTAGTTTCTTGACTTCCCCTTGTGGACAATACTTGTCCGTCATTTTCTTCTTGAGTACTTCCCAAGTCATTGAATATGCCTCAGGACCTAAGGTTCTGATCTGACCATTCCACCAAGT
>BQNB010029312.1:1916-55846 GCA_026074375.1 Tanacetum coccineum | reverse complement strand
TCTTGATGAGTCATTTAGAGTTAATGACTTGGACTTAAACTTAAATAAACCTGTAAACCTAAATGTTTCCTAAGTTGAAACACAATCTGAGCTCCCTGTGTCTGAGGAACCAGATGTTAGTAGAACTCAGGAACCCATTTTGGCAGAGGTTAGCACTCAAGAACCCATTGTGGCATAGGTTAGCACTGAGGTACCCATTGTGGAAGAGGTTGGAACTCAAGAAATCAGTGAAGAAGATGTTGTACTTGAAGATTATGTGAGTTTTGGGGAAGATGCTAAACAATATAATGGTGAGTTTGATGAATCAACTCGTAGTGATGGACAGTTCTTCTTTGATGATGAAGGAATAGATATTGAATATAATGTTCAGTCTAGTGAAGATGCAGGTATAGATGATGATGTAGACGAATATTTTTTGGTAGATGAAGATAATGAGATTTTAGATCCTGATTTTGATGTCTATTTGTTTGGTATTAGCATGGATCTTCCTTTTGACAACATTGGTGTCACTAATCTAGTGCTGGATGATGTTTTAGAAGGAGGGGACGTGGATGTCATCAATGCGGATGATTTCGATGGTGACCCTGTTAATGATGAAGAAACAAATTACAGGAAGAGAAGGTTAGCCGAATTGAAGACAGAAATGGAAGGTGTTATAAATGCTAGTGGTCAATGGAAGTACTCATTTTACACTAGCTAGAAATTTACAACTCCAAAAGAGGATAAGGACAGAGTCTACCTGCAATCCATTGAAAGCAGAATGAATTTAAAGCTGTATAAGAATGATGGTGTCAGAATAAGAGCAAGATGTGATGGAAAAGTGCTTGTTTTTACAATGTCACAAGGTACTGGACCAACTGGCCCAAATCGTGGAATGGAATTTGGGCTTAATGGATCAAGTGGCCCAACTACTAGGAGTAAAAAAAGGAAGAATACAGGTACCAATGATGACAGTCAAGCATCTTCTTTTGTTTTAGATGCACATGATAAAGGGGATCTCTACCCTTGAGTCTTGTATGTGGGAAAAGACAAATTCACAAAAAATTAGCTGGTGAAGATACATAGCGATACACACACATGCCTTTAATCCAGGAAAATCAAACACTGTACTTACAAATTCTTGTCTGAGAAGATATTTGAACAAGTCAGGGTTAATCCAGAATTCCCAATTAAGGCAGTTCAAGACCAGCTCCAACGTGAGTTAGAGGTTCAGATCTCTATGAGCAAAGATTTTAGAGCTAAATGTAAAGCTGAAAGAGAGATTAGAGGAGATCACGTTTTATAGTATTCTATGCTTAGAGACTATGTTATTGAGTTACAGTCTACAAACCCAAATACCACTGTCAAGATTACAGTTGAAAGGAATAATGATCCTTCTTTGCCTACTAGGGTGTTTTAGAGAATATACGTTTTTTTGGGAAGCATATAAAATCGGTTTAAGAGCCTGCAAAGAGATTCCGTTAGGCTTAGATGGGCTTTCATGAGGGGCAATTTCCAGGACAAGGATATGGTAGCGTTTGGACTGAATTTAAAGCAATGCATTTACCCATTGGCCTATGCGTTGGTTGAAGCTAGAAAGTAAGATCAATGGTGTTGGTTCTTGCAGTGTTTTGGGTAGATTGTCATAGATCTGTATCCCAATTCTAATTTCACAATCATCAGTGATAGACAAAAGGTTAGTATTATGCTTGACTAGTTGAATTCTTAATTACTGAATTATATGAATTACTAAATTATATGAATTTGTAACTGATTAATGAATTGGTTCATGCAGGGTATCATTTCGGCCATTAAAACTGTTTACCCAAGTGTAGAACACAGATATTGCTTGCGATACATACATGAAAACATAAAGCAGGGATGGTGTGGACAAGCATACAAGGATTTGTTTGGAGAGCTGCATATTCTATAAATGTTAGGGATTTTGAAAAGTGTACGTTGGAACTTAAGACGATGAATCCTAATGAACATGAATGGTTAAACAAGATACCAGCAGAACATTGGGCTAGATCTCATTTTTCAGGTAACACATAAATACTGGGACTAACCGTGTAATTTTTTTAATGCCATCACACTTTTTACTGCTTTCATATTTATGAGTATTAGGTATAGTTGTATAGCATTAAATGATATTGTATTTTTTGATTTGTAGGTAGAGCCAAATCTGATTTATTGCTCAACAGCATCTGTGAGGTCTTTAATGGTAAAATAGTTAGAGGTAAGGACAAGCCAATGATCACACTTTTAGAGTATATCAGGGAGTATTGAATGAAGAGAATTGTGAATATACAAGCTGTCATTGATAAATGTACAAGTCCTTGACCCTTACTGCAACCAGAATCATGAAATCCATTAAGAAAGAAGCTCATTTGATGAAGGTGCAATGGAATGGAGCAAATAAGTATCAAGTTTTAGGTTCACTTGGTGATGGGTGTGTTGTAGATGTAGTGAGTATGACATGTTCATGTAGGAAATAGAAATTGACAGGGATTCCTTGTAAGCATGTTGTTGCAGCTTGTTTGAATATGGCTCTGAATGACCAGGCGGCACCACCCCCAAAAACTTGGGTAAATCCTTGTTATTGGTTGAGTGCATGGAAGGAAACATACTCTCACAAGATACAACCAATTTTTAGGACCAACTACTGGGAGAATTCCACATGTCCAACAACACTTTTGCCACCTAAGCATCATATCCAGGTAGGCCGACCAAAAAAAGAAAAAGGTCCAAACATGAGGATGAACCATTTGTGAAAGATGGTAAACTGAGCAGGAAAGGAAGAACCATTACATGTCAATCATACGGAAACACTGGACACAATAAGGCAACATGCAAAGGACAAGGTCGAAAGGCAACAACATGTAGTTATTTTAGCTTCAAGCTATAAGTGTGTCTTTGATCTAAACATGATCGAATAGGTTATGAGGATTTTTCTTTTTTTTTCTTTTTTTTTGGATGTAGGCGGCAACAATGCAGAAGCCGGTGGTAGTGCATCTAGGCAAGCACAACAAACAGAACTTGTAGTTGGTCAAGATGGTTCAGGTGGATCAGGTGCTGGTGCTGTTTTAGATTTTTCTGCTGCAGGTAAAGGTGCTGCAGGTGGTCCAAGTGGTGCAGGTGTTGCCAGACAAGGTTCTTCCCATACTAGATGGACAAAAAGAAGAGTATAAACAGAGAGAATTAGTCCACAAAAAACAACTTCCACTCAACATGCAAGTCAACCTTCTACCAGTTCTCAAGTGCCAGTAAGTCAAACAAGGAATGAAGATGGAAGAGAAATGGGTGATGGTGTACCAACACAGTCAAGTGCAGCAGGTGGTGCAAGAGAATGGTCTTTTATGTAATTCCAAAAACTAATTTGTTTCAGGAAAGTGTATGTCTATAATTCAAGTCCACATAAGTGGCACACATCAAAGTCCACATCTGTGGAAACTGTCTAAGTCCTTTTAGAGGCAAACATAAAAGTCCACTTAGGTGGCAAATGGATAATTTCACTTGTTTATGATTGATTTAAGATGTTTGTGACCTATTTAACTTGTTTATGAAAAAACTACTACATACTCAGTATCATGACAGGTTATACACAGTTGGTTCATGATGTGGAAACCATTTTTGCCCGTTTACAGAACCATATAAGTAGCACGAGAGGTTATACATAGCTTGATGTGGAAACTAGGTTTTCCCATTTGGTCCTTATATAACAGTGAATGTTGTTTGTTACATGTGTTACTACGTTCCATAGTCCATTGAATTTCCAGATAAGCCAAAGTCATACTTTAGTGGCAAAAGGATGTCACTATGACAAGAGTTTATACACACTTGGTCCTTGATGTTATAACCGGGTTTTACCCGTTTGATTTTGTATAAAAAGATTTAAATATAAATAAGTTATTGTGAAAATAAAAAAAAAAACAAATTAAGAAAATTAAGTTGAAAAAAAAAAATCCAAAATATAAAAAAAAATAAAAAAAATATAAAAAATTACCAGTGGATTGTTTGTTGTTAACGTTGTAACCTACGTTCGTTATTTCCATTGGTGGATAATAGGGCCAGTCTCTTGGCGGGAAAATGAAGAATTGTGGTTTTCCTTACACGATTAGTCAAACAGAGTAGTGGTCAAACACCGTATTGGCAGGCTAGTTGGTGTTTGTTTTCTGAGTTGTTTTTTGTTCAGTAAGTTTTGTTTATTTTTTATGTTGGTGTTTGTTTTCTTATACAACAATTCGAAGAAAGATATTTGAGTTATTAAGACATGCCAAAATCAAGAAATACTCTTGCAATATTCAGAACAGAGCATAGAAACTATGCAGACCCACCATCCTTATGGAATACTTTGACCATATTTTTCTTTGTAATGTTAAGATAATGATGAGTTATTTGCGAGAGAAAAGACTGAAACAAAATAATTTCAAAGCCGCTCCTACGATAATTGCCTTTGCAAACCTCTCCTCTGTAAGCACTTTGTAATGAATAGTACCGGAGATTGTACCAGAAAGATCTTTGAGTGTTACTGTGAGATCGCCCAGCGCATTCGGAGTACAAGACTTGATAACTGCAACAACTTTCTCAAGTTTCCCATTCTTGAGACATTTCTTAACATCTCCAAAACAACCCGTGATGATCCCTCCATTAACATTGACATAGTCAATCGCGTTAAGTCATGGCGTACGCGTAAAATCGTCATCCTCAATAACTTTTCTAATATACTCTTGTGTAGACATTATGGATTCCTTCCCACCTTTTTGTGTATTAACTAATTTACAAAACTTGGCCGTTTGAACAATAACCACAGGACTTGGTATTATGCCAATGCTCATAACACAAATATCAACTTTTTGTTTGAGATGAAAAAGTTTTGGGTGGTGGTGGTTATCTCAGGGACTATGTGAGGATTGTTGCTAGGACGGACGATAGGGGTAAGTCAAAGATCAGAATCATCTATATCAAGGCCTTCTTCACATTCAGCATAAGTATTAACTTGATGGTTTTGAGCTGAAATTAGGGTTTGGGTGCTGGTGGTTATCTCGGGGACTTAGTGAGGGTTGTTGGTAGGACGGACGATAGGGGTTAGTAGAAGATTGGAATCATTTATATCAAGGCCTTCTTCCCATTCATGATTTGGTGGTGAATTCATGTTTTAGTGGATAACTGCTATACGGCTTTACTTTGTCAAATTACATTAGTCTTAAATAGGGTGTAATGTAAACTATGTTTGAATTTTTTGCACTCATATTCACTTGTACTATTCAATAAACTGAATAGGTTTTAGGTTTATCTATGAAATTGGTCCCTGATATTTATGGTTTTCAACTGCACTACAAGGTATACTACTTTTATCTATGAATTTGATCCCTCACGTTTAAGGTTTTCAACTGCAATAGTACACCTTCTATATTTATCCATTTCCCGTTTACCTGCCTTTTCTACCGCCTTTCACATAAATAGAGAAAAACCCAACACTAAATCACATGCCATTTTCATCTAAATATTTACACTTTCACTTGTTTCCAGATAATTGTAAAAAAAATAACAATGGCATAACATCTTCACATGGCTCACAATGAAACTTACACCTGCTCACCAAGTGAAGTATGTTTATCAGACTTTAACAGTGACTTGCTAATACCAACTCCATGGTCTGATGAGTCCAAGAATGAAAAAGGGTAAAAAGGTGGAGAGAATAATTCGAATGGAAAAGATCCTTGTTTGAGATTGACCTTACGTTCGGTATTAATGCCTTTGATTTAGACAAAGGGAATGACGCAATGAAAGACAAGGTTAGCCAGAAAAACGTGTGTTGAGAAGAGGTGCCTTTGAACAACAACATAGGAAAACAAACTTTAATAACAAACCCTAATTCGAAGCAACAATAATAAAGTAATCGACCGAGATGAGAAAATAAAAACTTTACTGGTGAGTGTTTTTGAACTTGCGACTTGAGGGATTTTTGAAAAATAAAAATGAAATGATATTTTTATGTATAGGATACCACCACCGACTCAAGGGTTTCTTTTTCTTTTGTCCCTTTAGGTTTCCAAAATATACAAATATAGACCCGTGAAAAATAGTAATTTTTTATAAAAAAAGATAATTGCAGAAATGGTCCATGTTGGTTTGCCAGATTGCACATATGAACCCTACTTTTTGCGAAATTGTAGACGGAACGAAATGACCCTGTCAGGGACAAATGGAATAAAAGTTTCCACACAGGGAGCCACCTACAATCTGAGGGAAACACAGGGACCTTTCTGCGATTCATTTATATATATAATTATATTATATATAATATATATATATATATTCAACAAGTTTTTTCGTATAAAACTTGAATATATTAGAAACGTGAACTTTAACACTAACATATAGCAGTTTAGTTAGCTGGTATTATGTTTGCAAAGAACATGATTTAATAAGTTGCTGTTTTGTCATACACTAGAACTTAATGAATTAATCTCCAACACAACACTCACTGCATATACACAAAGAACCAACAAACGCCATATACTGACTGGGTCAAGAAAGTAGCATCAGACATGATATCTGTTTATGTTAGCTAAATTTGAAAAGCAGACCTTAAATAAGCTCACAAACCAACCAGACTTGAAATTAAGCTAAAGTAAAAGCAGACACAAACCATTACGTTTTGATTCATCTTCCTCCTCCGTTGCTGCTTCATTGAACATGTACTGGCGTTGATACTTGATCAAGTACTGTGTAGATCTTTTCACGTCCCAAAACACTCAACTCCAGGCATGATTTCAAAGTTAAAGAGATACCTTGAAACAAAACCTAAGATCAATGCAATTGAAAGAGTCCTTACATTCTAACTCAACTTGACACTCGAGAAGTTCAGTAAAGGTGATGAACCAAGAACTACCACGTGTAAGTCGAGAAGAAACTTACGTCAACACCACTCCAGAAAACAAAAACTTAGTTGATGCTCAAGCTGAATCAATTCATATGATACTCAGTAGAATTGGTAATGATATATATTAAACAATGGATGCTTGTCCTACTGCTAGGGAAATGTGGCTAGCTATTGAACGCTTGCACTAAGGAGAGTCTATCAACATACAAGATGTCAAGACAAAGCTGTTTTGGGAATTTGGTAAGTTCCTATGCAAGGGTTAAGGAATTAATTAAGTCATATACACAAGGGTTTACAGAATGATAATGAAATGGCAAGAACAAGTTAAAGGCTGACACCATGAAGGTGAATGTTCAGTTTCTACAACAACTTCAACCAGAAATGGTCAAGATTTGTGACAATTGTCAAGAACTAACAAGACTTAGATACTTTCTCATTTCACAAACTCTTTGACTTTCTAAAACAACATCAAAATAAAGTTAATGAAATATGTGCTGAAGCATAGCCAATAATGTCTAATTAACACATACTTGTTTGATGCTGCAGCAGCATAACAAGATGATTATACTCAAGCACCAAAACCTTAAAAACTCATGCACACTCGTCATCAACCAGAACTCATGCTACAACCAGGAAAAAAGGCAAAGAGGTTGTCAAACTACCTTCACCTCCATATGAGTCAGCATATGAAGAAGACACTTAAAAAATGGAAAAACTAGAAACGCTCAGAGAGATAAGCAATTGCTAGAAAAGTTTGTCCCTCATTGCAAAACACTTCAAGAACATCTACAGACCTACTAACAACAACCTCAAAACTTCATCAAACACCAAGAACAAAAATGTGGACACTTCTCTAAGAACTGGGAATGACAGACAGACTAGGCAGTTTGGGAATCAGAGGACAATAACAGTATATTGATAAACAAATATCAAAAGATACATTACAATTAAACCTAAACCCTCTGCTTATAAAGAAGCCAAACTTACAAAGAAAGAAACCAAATTAATATACTTTAACAAAACCCATTATTTTTTTGGCCATCACCTTTCCCAATGTACACACACCCCCAATTTACTAAACACCCCCTCTCCCACTACCGTTCTCATTAATACACTTTACCAAAACCCATTTCTTCTTCTCCCACTTCCATTCTCATCTTTCCCAAGTGCACTAACCCTAATTTGCTACACACCTCTATCTTCTATGTTTATCACGCATGAGAAATGGGTGTTTTCCACTTTTGATTGGGGTATAGATGGTGTCAGTTTTATTATGGTTTACGTGTAGGGTGTTTCGCCAGAACGTTGTAAATGATTGGTAAGCCATGCCATATTTAATCATTTAAGTGCATGTCGCTTGATTTATGTTTTTCTCTAAAAATAAGAAGGCATGCAGCTCTAATCGGGTTTGACTGACAATATGCTTAACTATGTTTTGCAATTTGGTCGCATATGTTTTGGGGTCTTTGATTATGATGGATTTTTGATGTGTTATTGTGTACTGGTGTGGGATATGAATAATGGGTACTATTTTATTTGGTGTTTAAACTTTGTTGTAGGCATGTGTGTTTAAGTTCGTGTTGCTTATTAAGTTGTTTAAGCTTTATGGTAGGCTGATTGTGGGTACTGTATTATATGATAGGTTGTTTGGTTTTGATATATGTTGTTTGTGTTGAGACTTAACCCAAGTAAACCGAGAATAATCATCAATGATGACTAAGATGTATCTCTTCCCATTAATTGTTTGCACTCGCATTGGTCCACATAAGTCTATATGTAGGGTATTAAGAACTTCCAAGTTGATGTTTTCAGTTTTGGGTGTGTGGGTATGCTTTTTGCTCTTTCCTAGTTGACATGCGTAGCAAAGATGATCTTTCTCAAACTTCAATCTAGGTAAACCTCGCACTAAATCCTTACTTGCAAGGTCATTGATGGTACCGAAGTTCAAGTGGTTTAAACGACTATGCCATAACCATGATTTGTTCTTGGAGGCTTTGGACAACAAGCAGATTGGGGAGGACTTCATCATGTCTTCAACCGAGATAGTTTACAAATTAGAACTATGAGAACCTTTAATTAATTCAATGCCATCCGTATCTTGAACATAACATGTATGCTTCGTGAATGCAACTTCCAGATCAGAATCGCAAAATTATCTAACAGAAAATAGATTGTGTCCCAGTCCTTCCACATAGTATACCCTAGAGATCATAATGTCACCAATCACGTAATCTCCATAACCCATGATAGCACCAAAGTGGTCATTCCCGAATCTAACTGTCCTGATGAACTTTTTCATGAAATTCCTGAGCCGTGAGCGATCCTCTATCATATGCTTTGAGCAGCCTGAATCCAAATACCAAAGGACGATCTGTACGACTTGCATTTGAAAACAGACGAATATAGAAAGTGTGGAAAGTTGGATCCCCAATTTTGGTTGGGGTCCAGTTGGTTAACATAAGCAATTGCCTGATTCTCAGGTGGAGTGGGAATGCTACCAGGAACTGCCTGGTACAGTTGGTTTTTACGTTGGTATCTAGTTGATGGTTTATGAACTGTGTGACTTAATTTCCTAGTTATCATAGTTTTACTAGTACTAACGTTTTCCGTTTGCTTAACAGGCACTACTTTGGGTTTAGTGAGCCTAGTTAAAGGGCACTATTCTCCTAAAGTGAATGTCCTTCCCGTGGGCATCCATTGATAACCCACATTGGTAAGTATTTTGCCTATTGGTTTCCAGACTTGCTTGAATTGCTTAGGTTTCCAAACTTGCTTAAGTTTATGCATAACATTTTTAACAGAGGGGGATGCATTCACATAATGCAAATAATTAACCACACACATATCATGATTTGCAGAAATTAAGCATTTGTTACATGTCTTGCAAACATAATGAGAATTCGAATTAATTACAGTATGCTTAGAGCCAATACTAGAATCAATACGATTCGTGGTTTTCAAACTAGACTTATTGGTCCTAGGGTGTTCTTCTGCTTTCTTCTTGTTGACACTCTTATCCGGCAAGATCCTATTTTTCTTGGTATTTCTCCTAGGCTGTGATCCGCTAGCATCAGTACAACTGTTTACTCCTGTAGAAGGAGGCACATGGAAATTAATCTGTTGAATGTTCAGTTGCTCTACATGTGTGTGTGTTACTATTTGACATTTCACATTGGTCCTTAAAGGTAACTTGATTTTTCCTAGTTAAAGGGGTTGAAGCATGCTTTTTATCTTGTTTATTAAAGTCTTTCGAACAAGTTCCAATCACATATTCTAATAGTTCATGAGAGTGTTTTGTGTAAAGGCAAGCAGATGCAAGTGATCTATCTAATAGTCTGTCAACCTTAGCTTCCTTTACTATTTCTCAAAGGGTTTTTACACTTTCCTTAAGATGTTTGAGATAATCTAGATGAACTTCCCTATTATTCCTATTGTAAGAAGGAATGGGTAGCATACCTACCAGGTGCAAGAACTCTTGGTTTGACAGAATCCATAGTGATGCATTTTAGATTTTCATGTATTTTGGCTTTCAGATTCTCATTTTTAGTTAACAGGGCAGTTGTCTGTTCTATATGCTTAGCACGCGTTATCTTAATAGAATTGTACAATTCCTTGTAATGTTGCTTAACTTTTTCATTATCTGCCCTAAAAAGCTCATTTTGTTCTTGGAGAACGGTGACTGTTTTAGTTAATTGGGTGATCTGAAAGTCTAAGGCCCTGAAATCAAGAGTATGGTCTGCTTCACTACGAGTATCTTTTAATTAAGAGATTCTCATTCTTAATTTTTTGATGGCGTTGTCTTTTCCTTGAATGGAAGCTTTCATTTTTCGATTACAAAGACTAAGTCAAAATCAGGTGCATCTCGAGCGGGTGGAGATGTGTTATTTCTAAAACTTTCTTTAAGGTTTTGATACTTTAACTGCAGATTTAAGTGATTTACCTCAAGATAGAAAAAATGTTTTACTAATTCAGTATGATCATCCTTTTGAACTTTATCAAGTAATTTAGAAAGCTCGGCTTCAAGTTCCAGACAACGTGCTTGAACAACAGTGTGGGCAGCATGCATTTCAGTAAATCTAGATACCGTAAGCTCAGAATTCGTTGCAATATAAAACACTTCTTTGGACAAGCAATCAGTAATTAAATTATCATTTGCAATGAGGAGATTTTTTTGTTCAATCTTATCATACTTCCTATTCATAACATTTTGGTCAACCTCAGCTTCTAATTCTTCAAAAATGTCTTACATTTCTTTAATTTCTTTAGTGAGAGCCTTTTGAATGCCCTCAAAATGCTCTTAAGTGTTTTGAAAAATGGAATGACTTCGGTGAGATAACATTCCTTGGTTTGTTCAAAACCCCTTTCCCCTTCAGTGAGCCCCGTTGGTGTAATTCTCTTTTTACAGGTTTTTTCAAATTCCAAAAAAAGTTGTATAAGTGCAAAAATGTTAATTTTCACTTGACTTTTTGTTGGAAGCACCCTAGGGACAAGCGTTGTGGGTGTATTTGGAGGATACATCGTCAACGCTTTGATTGGTCTCAAAGTTGTGGTCTGCCCTTTGAGAGCTTCTGCTTTCATTTTGATGAGATCGTTGGACCAAAATATCTGCTCAGGGGTCAATTGTTTCTGAGGTGTGAAAGTCGCTAAATAATTCTCTTTTGAGTAATCATGTGGTGCAATCTTAACCTTCTTTTTCACATACTCTGGGTCTTTCATTTTATCATTCATCTTCTTCCTAGTGATTTTAGCTATCTCTAGGGTATCCTCTGAGTTGTGCACTATAGCCGGGGCATGATTAGTTTTAATAATTTCATGATCATTATACATGGCAGGTTGAACTGCTGTGCTATGGGGTGGATAAGATCGCTGCGCGCACGCTCTTGTGACTCTGATCTTGAAGTTGCATTCAGGAAGCACTCATGTTATGTTTGACATAATGATGGTGTTGAATTAATCAAAGGCATCACTAGGTTCTAATTTGTCACTACTCTCGGTTGAAGACATGATGGAAGCCCCTCCACAATCTTGTGTTGTCCAAAGCCTCCAAGGAACAATCAAGGTTTGATCGCATTGACTTTAAACCACTTGAACTTCGGTACAATCAATGACCTTGCAAGAAAGTATTTAGTAGAGTTTACTAGATTGAAGTTTAAGAAAGATTTCATCTTTTGCTCTGCATGTCAAATAGGAATGAGCAAAAAAGCTACCAACACACCCAAAGCTAAAAACACCAATGGAAGTTTTAATAAGCTTTCATAGGATTTATCGTGGACCAATGCGAGTGCAAACAGTTAATGGGAAGAAATACATCTTAGTCATCGTTGATTACTATTCTAGGTTTACTTGGGTCAAGTTTTTGAGATCGAAAGATGAAACCCCGGAGTTTGTCATCAACTTTCTAAAGCAAATACAAGTCGGTCTTAACAAAACTGTCAGATACATCCGTACCGATAATGGCAGCGCGGGTTCTTCATCTGGTTCAATTTCTTTTTTTTCGATCTTATAAACATCAAATACATACACATGTAAGTTAAACCAATATAAACGAAAGTATGATGCTATTAAATGCAAATGTGCAAATGTGTAATCTTACCATTTTCTCTTTCACAAGTGCGTATCCACCTCGTCCCATTGTATGCTGATAAACAGACTTGGAACGCGCCATTTTAGCTGCAGCTGATTTCACCTTGCAACACAAAATCATAAGGCGTTTAGATGTAGTAATGCTGCTAGTATAGAACTAATATATATGGAAACACAAAATTATGAAAGATATATGGACTTAAATAAAAATGACTAATTAAAACCTTGTATTCCTCGGTGGCCGTGTACTTTACAAAATTGACCCATTCTTCGGCTTTTAAAATTGCACTATACTTCGCCGGGACTTCATTTAGTTTAGAAAGTGTATTTTGGTTGGGCAATATGTATGTTTGTCTCAATTTCCTTCTGAAATTCCTTAGAAGTTGACCAAGACGATTCATTACCATCTTTCTGACTGTCAAGTCAACATCAAAATATCGCTGCAAAGATTAACACAATGTTGTTAATTAGTTGCACATAATGTAAATGCAGAGATAAACTTATGTAGTACTGGGTTAAAAAATAGTATATGTGTACCGTGATTTCATCCCATAGTTTATCTCTTGCTTCTGAATCCACCTTCTTCCAGGATAGAATCTTCAAACCTATATGCTCACGAACCATATCTCCTAAAAAACTCGAAAACAATGCTCTGTGTTTTCCTGATATCCTATTCAACGCATCGAAGGTTACACTGAGCTTTATTCCATCGGGTTTTCCATATTCCCTACGAAACTTATATAACCTGGTTATGCCCCTCTTAACTACATTCCCATTTGAATGGTTGTTTTCATCCTCCTCATCCCCCTCATCAAAATACTCCTCTGATCGATATCCTAAATCGTCATTTTCATTATCATTATCATAATTAACCAAATGATCCTGATCATCAATGGCTTGAGTTTCCATGATTCTTCAGCAGCAATGTGTAAAAGAAAATAAGTAAAATTGGTAATTAATGGTGTAAAAAGAGATTTTGTTGTTCTGTTTTGGGTGCAGCCCTAATTATTGGAGATAAAATAGGGTTTGTGATGAAATCAGGAAGCCAAAACGCCCAGATTAACTTCCTAGGTGATTTTAAAAATTTTGACTAAAAATTTGGCTCGAAAGTGATAAGTAACAATTTTAAATTTTTTGAAAATTCACACTTTTTCACAAAAATAAACCCTCCCCTAATTAAACACAATATCTTCTAATACAAAATTTAAAAAATATAAATTTAAATTAAAAATTTAGAAAAATTTAGAAAATTTAGAAATAAAAAATGTTTAAAAAAGCTACAAAATTTAAATTAAAACTTCCATAAATTTAATAAAAAAATAACAATCAAAATTTACAAAAAAAACTCAACCCGGTGATTCCAATTTCGTTAAGTAATTTTTTTTAACAATTATACGTTTCACGCAGACACTATAAACCACTACAACCCAATGCATATGACCTAGGGGTGTTCAAACTAAACCCTCATGATTATTGTAATATTTTTCTTGTATAACGACTTTTTAGCTCCTAATGTGAACATTTGTAAAAATCTATGTGTGAAAATTGATTAATGTGATCGTAATCTATAAACGTCGAGTAATATTTTTTGTTAATAAGTTATATATGAATATTTGAATGCAATTATTGTAACGGAATACTTACGTTTTATATGACTTTTAAATTCAATGTCATTTAATTTTACTAGAAAGACATTTTATGTACATTGTTTATACGGTTAAACTCGATTGAACGTCAAAAACGGTTAACCGTGACCCGAACCGCCGGTAACCGCTCACTTCGGGTACCCGCACATCCGGTTACCCGCGTAGTATGGTTCGATTTCGGATAGTAAAATTAATTACCCGCCCCGTGACGGATAGCTTAAATCTCCCAACAAACATGACACTGTAAGCCACTACAACCTAATGCACATGACTCATAACCCATGTTAATTACCCATTGTCACCAGTCATGGATGTGTCGTAACATGACATTATAAGCAACTACAACCAAATGCATATGACCCATATGGTGTCAAATACCCATTAGTAAATGTGACCACTGATAACCAATGCACATGACCTATGACCCATGCGAATTAGCCATTATCACAGGTCATGCATAGGTTCCGTTACACTATAAGCTACTACAACCCAATGCACATGACCCATGACCTATGTTAATTACCCATTGTCGATCACCAATCATGTATTGGTCGATAACATGACACTATAAGCCACTACAACCCTAATAAGATCGTTTATAGCTCAAGATTGATTAGATATTATATATCTAGGATGAACAATAACAATGATTGATAACACGCAGCGAAATAATAAAGAACACAATCAAAGTTATCACAAGGTTTTCTTTATTGAACATTTCTGTAACACCCCAACTATAATTTGTGGTTACACTAACTAACTATGGTGTACTATTTGACTCTCATCAGTCGACTTATTATCTAACTATCTAGACTCTCATTGGGAGAGCTCTAGTTTTCTATGGATGGATATCTAAATGCCTGGACCTCCTTTTATAGCATAAGGAGTCCTAGGCTTACAAGGAAACTAATTAATATATTAATGAGAGAATCAATTAATTATCTTCTCATTAATATTCATTCTTATCTTATTTTGACCAAATCTTTATTTTCTTCTACATCTTGTAGAACTTCATGATGACAATTTTGGTCCTTCTTGTTTCCATCTTGTTTCATTCTTTTATTCACTTTGTCTCATCAAATCAAGAATCCCAACAATCTTCCCCTATTTGATGATGACAAAACAAACAAAGTCTCGTACGAACTTCATCATAAAGCCAAAGCTTCCCCTGAAGTTGAGATGTAATCATCTCCCTGAATGAAACAAAATCTTCAATGCTTCCCCTTGACTTAAGATAAGAATTAGAATCCTTGACATGTCACCACACATAATAAGCTGCAAATCATATCTCTGTAGTCTTCTTCCCCTTTTTGTAATCATCCAATAGGGGTCTTCTGTAGAAATGCAACTTGGATCATAACAGCTACAAATCATATACCACAACTTCTAATTCAGCCTTCCAATACTCAAATTGCCCACCATTACGCACAATAAGAAAAATGAATCTGAGCAGTAGAAATTTAAACTAGCAGTAGTAATAAAGATCAGCAGTAGTAACGAAACACTTCACTTCAAGTGGTGCATGTAGATGGTTAAACATTTAATCAATAAGCTTCCCCTGAAACCCATATGTTTACCATCTCTTGAATCTCGAACTCTGTAGGCTCCAAGTAGTGATCACTGATGAAGAAAACTGAGTATAACGAATTTGATGAAGAAGTAGAATCTCTCAAACTTGTGTCTTATGTCTTGCACTATCCACGTGACGTCGAACTTATAAATATAAGTAGACCGCAACCTCTTGACAAAAACCTCATCTTCTATGAGACACATACTAAGTGATAGCAAATGTGAGCATTGAGCACCTATAAGAAAAATCACACACTTTTGCTAGATTTTGACAAGTCTTCGTCACACCATTGTAAGCACGAACAAGTTATCTTTAAAGTCAATGTCCTGCCATAAACACGACTTTAAGATATGATAAGAACACGCATCTGTGAAACCCAACTACAACATCAAATAAGCAATATTCAATTGTCTTCGTAATCACATCTTCAAATAATCTCCAAAAATACGAGCCATAAATCAATAAGAATAAACTATTTGAAAAATAGTTCTGTCCGAGATCTAAATCCATCCAAAAACCAAGTAAAGTCCGATATCAGACAAGCCTAGCAGTACAAACTCCTTTGTCGAAAAACTCTTGTAGTATTAAAGTTCAAATGCAACAGTACTAACTCACTCCAGTTAGCGACACTTTATTTTGTTACTAACCAGTCGCCAATCTGTCATTGTTCTGTCGCTAATCTGTCACTAACCAACAGTACTAAACAAAACAGCGAGCAATATTAACTTTTTGTTTACATCACTTTCATCACTTGAACAATGTTATAAAGCAAAGCTGTTTCCAAGGAACATATGCCACTCGAACTTCATAGTACTCCATACGCCCAACATCTTTGAGCCCAAATAATATCAATAAAGTCCAAACTTAAAGCCCATATTTCATGAAGCCCTCAAAACAGTAAGCATCATTATTGTATAATGAGCAGCATTAAATCGTTAAGTCCCATGGCAGTATTAAAATCATAGAACAATAGTAGTAACTACCATGACCGTTCTGCCATTCCATCCTAGAACAACAGTATTTAAAACCAACTGCTACATTAATTTTCTTGAAGTCCAATACACGAACAGTAGTAACATATCCATGTCCAACACTAACAGTTATAATATCTTGTATATGGACAGCGAGCAGCATTAATAATTATGAAGGCCAAACATGCACGAATATAAATCCCACAAAACCCAATAGCAGCTGTAAACACGTCTAACATATATAAAAAATATGTATAATTCCCACATCTGTTACTTTCCTCACTGTTATATCTTCATTCAAAATAACAAATCTCATTGTCTCCAAGACCAGCAATAATTTACGCAGCAAAATCTTATTAATAACAACAATTCGATCTTTACTATACTTTAATGTACCTTGATTACATGCTCTCGATACATAACTTCGTACATCCACCATCATAACATGAACACAATCATTCAGAACCCATGTATCTTCATCTGTCTCACCACGACCCCCATATTAGGGTTTCTTCACGAACAGATCCCAATAAGAAACAAGAATAATCAATGATCCTTGGAACCCTAGGGCTTCTTGATCTCTCCTTCTATCAATTACCAGATCATGCACATTCAAATGACCACCATACTCTTTTCTTGAATTTGCTTGTTTGATTTGCGAACCTTATTGATCCTAGATCGAGAGCCACTGTCACACCTTGCCAAGGCGGAAACGCAAGGCGTAAACAAGAATGGATATCATCACAACACATGGTGTCTATATAGAGAATACTAAAATAAAAATTAAAGTAAAGCAAAGACACAAAGTGTCATAACAATACCCAAAACCTAATGGTGTCTTTATTAATGAGAAAGAGGTCTCGTCAATAAATGACATGCAAAAACATAATCCAAACAATTCATGCAAACGCATTTATTCAAACAGAAAACATAAATAAACTCAAGAGCGTTTCGTTAGTAAGATGGACAAGTTACCAGACTTTGTTCTTATATTTTGAGTTTATATTGGTTTTTGTTGGCAAATTGAGGTATACTTGCCATTTCTTAATTGATTTCAAGTATATTGTATCACATTGTTTAAGTTATTGGAAAACCCCCTACTTAAATCCTTCATAACGCCTCACCGGACCCTTAAACTAATGATGGGGTGACCTACAAGGACTACAACCACAAAGCTCCTGCTCATAGAAGATTGATGCTCGAATAAGTAGGACACATTTATAAACATGGACAAGTCTTAGATGGGAACTTATAGGACCAACAAATCTTATGTTGATGGAGTAGCAGCGTTTATTAATAATGAAGTACACAACTTGCAGAAGATGGGGAACCTCGACCTACCCGTTAATAAACGACATCTTTTAATACCATGTCCGTGTACCAAATGTTTAAACCATATAGAGAATAAAGTGGAGTAAGTGCAGTTCCATTTATTTAGAAATGGGATTGATCTAAGCTACACAAACTGGACTAGACATGGAGAAAAGGATGAGCCATCAATAAGTGCCCCAGAACCTGTTAATGCTACAACAGAGTTTGTTGACGACACAGATTTTGCTTTAGATATTCCAACAGATGGCCCAGCAACAGTAGAAATGGTTAATGCTATAAAAGATAAATTTGATGAGAATGACCTTGTCATTGGGACCAATGTTATTATAACGTCTCTTTTGAGTCGTTCTTTATGAACTATGTGTGATTGTGCTAGGAAGTAACACCCATATATGTTCCGCTGCGCTGTCCCGAAAATAGGGGTGTTATAATTTTTTAGGAAAAGTAACACCTTTGCTTGACACTATGCTGATACAACATCAATCAGAAGTGGGTGACAGTTTGGAAATGGCTGCCAGTACTGCTTCTAGCTTAGAAGCAGAGCATGTCAGTGGTAATATCACTAAGACCCAATCTATGGCAACACTTAATAAGCCTACTCCTTAAGGAACTGGTTCAGGTAGTGGTCTCAGGCGCCAAAACACCATGGGGGACACAATTGCTCGAACTAGGTTTAAGAATGTGTCTAAAACATCCTATGATTCACCACTCAAAGGAGTTAACACACCTCAAAGTAACGAGGATAGTATGCAACATAAGGAATTGATGGATATGTGTACCAGTTTGCTACAAAGAGTTCAAGACCTTGAAACTACAACGACTGCTCAAGCTAAGGAGATTATAAGCATGAAAAAGAGGGTCAAGAAGCTAGAACAAAGAGGAAGGACAAGAACTCTAGGGTTGAAAAGGTTGTACAAGGTTGGAACATCTAGAAGGGTTGAATCCTCTACTGAAGCAAGTTTAGGTGATTAGGAGGATGCATCAAAACAGGGGAGGAATATTGTTGAGATTGATGCAGATGTAGATATTTCATTGGTTCATGAGGATGTAGGGATTCAGGGGAGGTTTGATGATGAAGATATGTTTGATACAAGTGTTTTTAATAATGAAGAAGTGTTTGCAGGACAGGACATGGCAGATCAAGAAGTTAATGTTGCTGAAAAGGAAGTTAGTGCTGCTGATCCAGTTACTACTGCTGGTGAAGTGGTTACTACTGCCAGTGTTGATATTAGTACTACCAGTGTTCCAATAACTATTAGTACTGCTACACCAACTACAACAACTGAAGATGATATGACTCTTGCTGAGACTTTAATGGAGATCAAGAGTGCTAAACCAAAGGCAATATGAGTGGTTATACAAGAGCCAAGTGAGATTCCAAGAATAAGTACTGCACAACAACAAATTCAAGAAAAGGCTCAAGGTTCAAGAGATAAAGGTAAAGCCAAAATGGTTGAAGAAGAAGAACAAAAAAAAACCAACAATGATAAAAGATCATATTAAGCATGATGAGGAACTTGCTCAAAGACTTGATGCTCAACTTCAAGCAGAAATGGAGAAAGAAGATAGGCTTGCAAGACAAAGAGAAGAAGAAGATAACATTGTTTCATGGGATAATGCTCAAGCTATGATGGAAGCAGATTATCAAATGGCTGAAAGATTACACGCAAGAGAGCAAGCTTTATTGACTGATGAAGAAAAAGCAAGTTTATTTATACAACTCTTAGATGCAAGGAAGAAACATTTTGCAGCAATGAGAGCATAAGAAATAAGGAACAAACCACCTACTAAAATGCAAAAGAGAACTACAATGTCTAATTATCTGAAGAAACATTTTGCAGCATTGAGAGCACAAGAAATAAGATACAAGCAAAATCAGTTGAGACACAAAAGTTTTGATGATATTCAGAAGCTATTTGATAAAGCTCTTAAGAGAGTAAACACATTTGTGCCTATGGATACTGAGAAGGTAGAAGGTAGTAAAGCAAAAGCAGCAGGCAGTAAGACAAGAGTAGAAGAAAGTTCAAAGAGAGCAGGAGAAGAACTTGATAGAGAATCCACAAAGAAGCAAAAGGTAGAGGATGAGACTGAACAAGCAGAGCTCAAAGAATGTTTTGAGATTATTCCATTTGATGAAGATGCAGTTAATACCATACCTTTAGCAACTAAACAAGCACCTATTGTTGACTACAAGATCACCAGAGATGCAAGAAAGATTTATTATATCATATGATAAGAGCAGATGGAAGTACTAAAGTTTATATGAGATTTGAGGATATGCTAAAAATGTTTGATAGAGAAATCTGGAAGTCTTGTACAAAATAGTGAAAGACATGTTTAAGTCAACAAAGCCAGTTGGTGATAACAGAGTATTATGGGGAATCTTAATGACTATGTTTGAACCAAGTGCAGGTGATGAGATGTGGAGAGAACAATGGAGATACTTGATTAAGAGCTGGAAGCTGATTGATTCATGTGGAGTACATTGCCTAATGTTGGAATCTATATACATCTACATGTTGGTAGAGAAAGAGCATCCTCTTGCATAATTTACATATAGAAGAATGTGGGAAGGGAAGCTAAGTTTGATTATGAGTGTGAAATGGCTTTTGAGCTTCTCAGGTTTATCAAGAAACAGCTTAAGAAGTGAAGAGATGTTTGGAGACTATTGCGGAAGAAATAACAGAGTTTTTTTTAGCAAATTATCTTAAATCATGGAAATTAATGGGTATCCACCTGATAAACATGAAATGATGAAAAATGAGGAGGAAAGCCATTGTCGCCGGCAAATCAGTGAGTTTCTGCAGAACTCTTTTAGAAAGCACATTTGTATGTAATACAGAATATAGATGAAATTGTACCGTATATCGAGTAAGTATTACTAACACATGTCTACTTCGTTACTTAAAATGTTATATCAAATATAATAATCAAAGACATTATTTCAGGAGACAAAAGCAAGTTTTGAAAACAGAAAACCCGGGTAAACGAATAGCATTTCTGGAGAATGAGCACAGTAAATCTTTTGCTAAGTGTTTACGCAAAGAGGTAATTAATCGTATGTTATTTATAATTGTTTGTATCAAAAACTGTAAGGTGGATATCATATGGACCACGCGCCACCGTAGTGAAATACGATGCATATAACATCAATGGGTATACCTTTCGTACGAAATGTCATGATGGCAAAGTTTACCAGAACAGTGGGGTTAGTGTTATACGAAAATCCAAGTGAACCATGTCATGCTCAAGTTGTCACACTCTACCTTTATCATATTTGACCCGTTCTTTTAAAGCATATAGACATTCGATTTTTTGTACTTGTTTAAGGATTTATGTTTGTACTGTGCAGAACCTTTTTAAGCTTTTGTTTTGCTGCAAATACTCTTGTGAAGGATTTGATTTTATCTATTAATTTTTTACTTCCTGTTTGGTTTATATGTTTGTATACGAGGCTTTCAAACCCGGGCGATGCCCCGGATGAGTCATGAAGTTGCTAATAAACTGCTTATTAAACTGCTTATTATCGGCTTTAAAACTGATTATTATATCTGCTGATAAGCTGATATGGATAAGGTGTGTTTGGTTTTTGGTTTTCAAAATACCAAAAAAAATTAAAAAGGAATCACGCCCAGCGAGAATCGAACCCGCGACCTCCAAGATAGAGGTCAAGCGGCTTACCATCTCAGCCAGGCAACCTATTCATCATAGGAAGAAGAATAGATTAATTTGTAAGCCTAACCCCTCTACCCCTTAACTCTTCCACCCAATTATTAACACACATTTATTCATTCTAACTACCAATTTCTTCAGTCCAGTAATCCCTAACACTTTTTCATTAAACCCCCATTTCAACACATGGCGAAATCAGAATGGATAACTTTTATTATCTCTTTTTTTTTCTTATTTGTTGTTTTTTGTTATTTTTTTTAGCTTATCTGCTAATGTGTGTCGATTATTTGTTTTTTTCAAGCTTAACTGCTCATGTGTGTTGCTGTATGTTGCTTATCTGATTATGTTTCTTAAAATGATAACCTTTTTCGAATCCCTTTATATGCTTAAACACATAGCAGTTTAGGGGTGTTTGGATTATAAAATTGAACCCGTATGCTTTAGAAGAGAATGGATAACAAAAGAACAAGTGTTCAGTGAGTAGGTCGATACACATTTCACACAAGCGAAACAAGGCAACTTGTTTTACCAGGTGGTACAATGCTGCAATTCTATCTGAGTAGTTAACCTTTTTCAAAATTGTTTGCACATTATGAAGGAGTGTTAGTGATGCATTGTGAAAATCCAAATAACTTTTCCCCTTTCACTTTTTTATTACATTGCTTCTAATCATCCCACATCTTATTAACAGACCATCTTACCTTCTGTTGATCCCACTTTAATACACCAGAGAGTCCTAGTCGGCTTACAATACTTTCCTAAGTATCTATAATCTTTTCCATAAACAAATAACTTCTCCAGTTTGACTTTTTGGAGTCTTTATTCTTCAACTTTGACCTTAACTAAATTCTTTTGTGTTATATAAATATTGATGCAAAATATATGAATAGATTAAGTTTTAAATGTATTTTTCATTGGTATAATTTTTATCAAGTATTATATAACACAAACTAATGAATAGTCTTAGATACCAATCAAAGTTGAAGAAAAATGACTACAAAAAGTCTTACTAGACACTTAATATGGGACGGAGGTAGTATCATATAAGCAGTACTAACTTATTAATAATTGTAACTTCTCAGCAGCATTAACTTCATGCAAACTTAATCTCTGAGCAGTACTAATATTCACTAGCAGTAGTAACTGTGTACTAGCAGTAGTAACCACTTAACATATTTTCTTTAAAGTTCATGAGCATCACTAAATCCAGCTGAGTAGACTTAACACAAACAAGAGCAACAGTAATTCAAATAGCATCAAGAAGACTTTTAATCCTAACACCTTCTTCCCATCTTTAGTCACCCAATATACTTTATCAACTACATTGTTCAGAGTTGGGTTAGGGATACTAAGGATATAAGGATAGCTAGCAACCCATTCCTCAGGCCGTACCCACACATCATTTTGTATCATTTCACTGATTTTAATCTTGCTGTCAACATTAGTCAGAGCTTCAATTGGGAAGACTTCCTTAAGTATGCATAGCTCAGACTTTGTTGTTACCTTGCAGAAATGATTGTTGAATTAGATAGTTAGCTCAGTCAATAACACTCAGATCTTATAGCACTTCTCAAAAATTAGCACTTCGAGGAGATGATTTATGACTCTCCAGAAGCACCTAAGAGTTTTGTCAAATGGTCCTCTTATTTGTCACATAAGTACAAGGAAATGGAGGTTTTAGGGTTCTAATCAAGATGTAATGAAAGTGTTGTAAACCCCATTCTTGGGAAAAATCATTGATAAAAGGCTAAAGCATGTATGTTGGCTAAAGCAGAAGCATCTAAGGCATCTTCTAAGGCTAAAGTAGAAGCATGTAAGTCAATGGTTCAAGTAGAAGCATGTGGGTCAAAGGCTAAGCTACAAGCATCAAATAAAACACTCATTGTTAAAATCCCTGTACCAATAACAAATAGTATACTTGGGCTTGCAAATGCTAAAACCTAGGATGCTATTAAAGGCAAGACCTTTTTGGAAGTTGCAGATATACCCCCAACAATGACTTTTGCCTGAAGTAAAGTTTAGGGAAGAGGGAACCTTAGAAGTGGATGTGTGTGTTGTTAATCTACTTTTTGATGTTATGTATATTGGTATTTTGGTCCTTATGTAATGGTAGTAGATGTTAATCTACTTTTAAAACAATATGTCTATAACTGAATTTATGATGTTAGAATGGTTTGTGTTTGGTTAATGAAGTCAGGATGTTATCTTCTAAATTGTGTTATCTGCTTATTTGATTGCCAAATATGTTTTTTGGTTAGGATGTTATCTGCTTATTCTTAATTTTCTTTTGCAGAGATAATTAAGATAAGTTCAGACAGCTCAAAAGACAGGAAAGGGGCATCAAAAGTAACTGCTCCTATATTTTATAGGCCATCAACACAAGGATTGCTAGATGCTTATGGATATAACACAATTGAGGAATATCTATGATGGAAATACTTTCCAAGCACAGACAATGAAAGCACATACATGGAAACCATGAATTAGAGAAACACAGACAAGGATTGCATTGTTGACTCTAACTCTGCAATGTCTAAAGGTAAATATGTACCAGTTTGCAAGAAACATAAACCAAATATGTATTGCCATGTACCAGTCACAGGATCTATGCTGGGACTACCAAATTTTACTACATGGGATGAAATTGAAAAGAAAATGGGAGCCAAGAAATCAAAAACTTATGTAGATAAGGCAAAGGGGAAAAGAAAGGTGTCATGTGGAAGCTGATCATGCTCTAGCATTTGATCAAAGTTTTTTGGGTAGTCTCATATGGTAGTCTAACATCTATTAGATGTTAGCTTTTGTTTGTGTTTTGTTTAGCAATCAAACTTTATGGTGACTTATGTAATGGTGATTATGTACTCTTTAAAACCTTATGAAATTTAATGTATTGGCCCGTGATGTTATTGTCTGGTTTGTGTGCTATTACAGCTTGCACATTGCATTTGCAGCTTGCATATGCACATTGCATTTGTACATTGCATTTGCAGCTTGCATTTGCAAGCAAGCATTTGCACATTGCATTTGCAGATTGCATATGCACATTGCATTTGTACATTGCATTTGCAGCTTGCATTTGCAAGCAAGCATTTACACATTGTATTTGCAGGCTAAAGTGCTTATTAAAACCTTATTAAAAGTGAAACAAGTTAAAAGTAAGCAGAGGGAGAAGAAGCCACGGTTTAATAAGCAGTTTCTATAAGCACTCTTTAAGCTACTAGCCAAAACAATGAAGCTTAAACTTCTATATTAAAAAGGAAATGCATTACATTAACGAATATGCTACTCTGGCAAGATGGTAACCCGCTTGACTTCCGTAAGGGAGGCCGCGGGTTCGATTCTCGCTGGGGCTGTAACTTTTCTGATTTTATTTCTTGTTATGAATATATTGGTCACATCCGATTTCATATTTTGCTCTAAATAATAGCCACATGAATACTTTACGATGTGACTGTTATGAATATATTGGTCACATATAATCACCTTAAATGTGGCCATAAAAATAATTTAGTCACACATTTGTGATATATTATGGCTATTGTAAAGACATATAGTCACATGATCATGCATAGAAGTAAATGTGACTATACACATTAGCTTTTGGCAAGCTAACACAAACTAAACTTTAACCACACATATTAAGTTATGTGACCATATGTACTGGATAAAGTGAGCAAAAGTGTTAATAAGTGTGACCATATGCTGTTGAAAGTAAAGAAATATGTATTTTGTGTGACTATTGATCATCCAATGGCCACATGAATTTTATGTTTATGTGGCCTTTTGAAATATTTAGTCACACAAAGCATGTTTGTTATGGGTATTTAGTCACATACAATTAAGCATAAAGTGGCCAAAAGTGTTAATAAGTGTGACCATATACTGTTTAAAGTGAAGAAATATGTATTTTGTTTGACTATTGTTCATCCAATGGCTACATGAATTTTATATTTGTGTGGCCTTTTGTAATATTTAGTCACACAAAGCACGTTTTTTTGGTATTTAGTCACATACAATTAAACATAAAGTGGCCAAAAATATTAATAAGTGTGACCATATGTTGTTTAAATGGAAGAAATGTGTATTTTATGTGACTATTGATTATCCAATGGCCACATGAATTCTATATTTATTTTTCCTTTGTAAATATGTGTCCAAAAGTGTTATTGGTGTGACCATATGTGTTTAATGTGAAGAAATGTGTATTTTGTGGTGTGAGATTGATATCAATTGGTCACATGAATTTTTATGTTTTGTATGGCCTTTTGTTATATTTAGTCACATAAGAATGAAAGTTAATGTTGACTGATTTCATATTTTTTTCTAAATAATAGCATGAATACTTTACGTTGTGAACTGTTATGAATATATTGGTCTCATATAATCACCTTAAAAATGTGGCCTATAAACATAAATTATCACACATTTGTGATATGTTGTGGTATTGTTAGGCATATAGTCACATGATCGTGCTAGAAGTTAATGTGACTTATACCACATTAGCTTTGGCAAAGATAAAACACAAAAAGTAAACTTTAAACTCACCAGATTTAGTTTCGTGACCATATGTACTGGAATTTTGGCTACACTTAAATAATGTGTGACTAAACATTTAGTGTGACATATATGGATTTGGTCATAGCTGTTTCAAGTGTGTGACATTTATTTGTCGCTATTTATATGTATATAGTGACTAATGATCTCAACTTACTTTTTTCTTTTGGCACGCGTCCCTAATTCATATGTGGCAAAATAATTAGCAAAAGACTTAGCCGGTCCCTAAGATAATGTGTGGACAAAACTTGACTGTATAATTTTGACTTATAAAAAATTACTTCATGTGACCATATATGCCAATTTGGTCACATTATTCAAGTGTGTGACATATATTTGTCACTATTTATATGTATACCGTGACTAATGCTTCACGCTTCCTTATATTTGTCACGTGTTCCAAATTCATATATGGCTAAATAATATTACCAGCTACCTTTAGCCACATAATGCTTGAATGTGTGGCAATACAGTTCTAATGGTCACACAATTGAAATTTTCATGTGTGGCTAATTAGTAAATGTTGTCTTTTTTGGTACCTTTAGCCACATAAATATGTAAATGTGTTGCCGTTCCATTTTGCCCATGTGTGACCAAATCTACTTTTTGTACTAGTGTAATGCTTAAAAAAGCGTAAGCAATATGTTTTAATCTTTTATTCAATATCTATAGGTTGTTTGGTTTTGATGATATATTGGTTTATTTAATAGATGTTTTATATTAATTCATCTTGCATGTGTAATTGTCACATGTGATTTTAACGTGATTGGATTTTCAAAAGCCAAAAGATGTGCTTATTTGTGACAATGAAAAATACGTTATACTAAGAGTGTTTTAAGAATGCTCCTTTGCATATCTTGTGAAATAAATCTCATCAAGGTTATTTACCTTAATTTAGTTTGTGATTCTTAAATGATATATGATTGAAACGAGACATATTTTATTTTCAAAAAAATATGATTTTCTAAAATTATTATTCTTATCAATGTTATATACTCTAATTAAACAAGTATTTGAATAAATAAATTTTACTTGTTTATGCATGACACATATTGTGATAGGTTATTTTTCAATTCTAATTGCTTATATTTTGCAAACAATATGTAGTGTATTATCTTGCAACACAACCATTCATGCTACAAAGAAAATAAAATGCATAGGAGATTCATTATCGTTTATCACTTGTTTAACACGATGAGTGTTTGAATTCTTTAGACATAATGTTCCCCAAACATCATGTTGTCCTAGGTGGATGAATAAGATTATTATTCTTAGTTTAGAATTTAGGAAAATGTGAATTTTAGCTTTTAATTGTGCTTTTGAGTTGTATGAGTAAAGTTTAAATATGTTGTTTGTTTGCTCGTGTTTGGTTTTTCAAAAATGAAACATTTAGCAATTGCATTGCAATGTAAATTTCTTGAATATTTCGGACGAAACATCCAATTTGTCAATCCTACTTCATTATGTATTTCATGCATGTATTAAACATATTAGACTAATATTTGGAACACAACTACTGGACAAGTAGACTCAATATGGCATTATCAATACAAGTGTGAGTTATGATCCAATGCATATTCTTTTCATCTACAAACGGATGCAATTATTTTCATACCAATCTAGTGTGATTGAGTATGTAGATGCAAGACAATATCTTTTATTATAATTTGATATAATCTTGAAACTAAACAAATAAGAATCCGATTTCTTGTCCATACTCAAAAACTTGTCAATTAGATTCGATAAATATATCAACCATAATTTGAATAATAAATTGATATATTCTTGAAATCTTTCTTGACCCTCACGAACACTCATTTAAAAAAAAATAGATAAATATTTAAATAGTGTGTTTCATTAATCCCAAGATTAGTTGTAAATTTTACTTGTGCGAAAAACTATTTGTTGTTATGTATAATATACATAGTTTTTGACATTTTATGAGTATGAGTTTTCTAACCATTTTTATACAACACACATCTTTTGTAAAATACTATATGTTTAAAAAAATATAATTATGTGTATGTTAAAACCATGCAAGCACAAGCATTCTCTTTTTCTTAGTTATTGATGTATTAATACAATCTTTTTTTTGTTTGACCAACCCAAGGTCAAATCAAGCAAGTTGTTGAAAATATTTAAACGTGTTGTTGAAAATAGATTAAATCGTTGGAAATATTTAGGTGATTAGTTTTAATACATTTAATAATATACTTGACAAGTTATTGAACTCTTATTCCTAAATATATTCCTATACCCGAAAAAATTTACAAGATGTTTATGTAACATTTGTAAGTTAAGTGATCTATGCCTATATGCAATGCAAGAACAATTTTGCAATCTTAATGCAAGAAATCTAGCATAAGTTCTAGTTATTCATAATCCGAAAAACTAGCTACAAACGAATAGTGTACATGTCATATGTGCTTAGATATTCAATTAGCTTAATTACAAGTAGCAACGGCCATTTAATAATTTTTACTAACTTAAGATATAAAGAAGTGCACATAATCACATAGCATACCACATAAACGTACTTGTCGTAGTTTTGTGTATCAGATACAACAATGTATACTTAGCTCGGTTTTGTTTGAATACAAATTAGTTTCCTCCCCATTTCAAAAATTAAGTTTAATATTTTTGAAAAGTTAATTACACTATTTTACAAAGATATACCGACTAGAAATGTCCGACTCGAAAGGAAAAGACAAAATACAAGTTTTACGTTAAAACGAGACACACCGTTTTAGACAATAAGTAGTATTTTGCCTTTCTGACTAAATTAAGTTTGAAATAAATACTTGGAAGTATTTTTATATGAAAGTAGACTCAATTCTCTTCGAAATGGCGGGTGGCACGACTTCTACGGACTTACGGTTGATTTTATATGATTTTTCAAAGTTTCTGAAAAACTGCCGAATCAGACAGGTGGTCCCCTTAAAATTAAGGGGGCCGCCCAGGAATTAAGGGGGCCGCCCACCTGATACTCAGAATTTCAATTTTTGTAAAAAATTATTTTCTGACTTTGCGGAAAGGTGTACAACTTTCTGAATTTGATACCGAAGATATAACACTTATTTTAAGCATCATTTTTATCTCGAGCTAGTATCATTAGTGTATATAAGATCAAAACTAATACAAGTTAATCAACAAGACACTTTTCATATTTAATCCCCCTTAATGGGTAATTTGATACATGGATCGTACTCAATTTTTAAAACCATTTGTTTTGAAAATTAGAGCGACGTGGCTCTGATACCAATTGTGGAAATCGTAGAGGGGGGGTGAATACGTTTCCATTAAAAATCTTAAAATGTTTCGTATCAAATTACCGATCAAGCGTGATACAATATGATGAGTGTTCATACAAGTTATATACACATATTAATACATCGATTTACAACAATACAACCCAACACACAATATTCACATTTATTCAAGACATAATTAAGACTATATAATCAACACATCACACAATTGCAAGTATAAATATAAAGCGATAAATGCGAGTATAAATGTAAAGAGATAAGTGAAAGGAAATGCAAACCGGACACGATGATTTATAGTGGTTCGGTCACGAAGCACCTCTTCGCCCTACTCCACTCCCCGAGTACCCAACTCGAGAGTTTCTTCACTAGTCAACAAGCTCCCTTAAGGCGGAGAAAACCGTACACAACGTTGCTTATATCAATTTCCGACACTAAGCTAAATGTCGAGTTCTAATCTTAGCTAGAACCAATCTATCACAACACAACTTCACGACTTCACAACTTCACGACTACTTCACAACTTCACTACACAACTTAGCTTCACACCTTGATCACAACTACACAACTTCTTCACATCTTCACAACTTCACAACTTCTTCACACCTTCACAACTTCACAACTCCACACCTTCACAACTTCTCCTCACCACACTACTTATGTCACAACTATCTAACACTACTAGAAAGGATCACCAAGATCCAACTACAAAACACACCATGATCACCATGATCAAGCAATTATACAAGTTTGGAATACATGGACTCGATCTATGCATTGTGAATGTAAGACATGTCACGAATGCCCTAACTAGCCTACATAACTTCGTATCTTAATGATAACGAAAGTTCTTCTCTTGCACTTCAATGGATGGATGATTGGATCACATTTTAAACAAACTTATAATAAGTTAAGTGATCAAAGGAAAGGGTTTGAAAGGAGGTTTTAGATCTGAGAAAACTTTGTGCAAAGAGGTGAGAAAAATGTTGGGGAATAGTCCAGTATTTATAGGACAAAAAGGAGGAGCGGGGTCTATGGCCGGCCCCCTTAAATAGGGTGCCGGCCCCCTTAATTTTAAGGGGGCCGCCCATGTAATTAAGGGGGCCGCCCCTTATTCAGACGCTCCCTTTTTGTCCTATTCAGGGGAGGTGTTTACTGGACCATTTCTAGCCGTTTTAGGTCCGAAAATTTGAAATTCAAAATGTTTATTTTGAATAAAACATTTCTTATAAATACAAAAATGTTTTGTATATATTTTTAAAAATGTTTGTCCCATTTTATAAATGTTAGGTTTAAAAAATTTCTTTGATCATTCAACAAATTAAAGTTTGTTTGTTCATACATTTAGTGATTTACGTCGGGTGCGAACTTAAATTTATTGTTGAAGAAAACTTGAGACGTCGAAAGATATTGACGAATTGATGATTAGTGATTACGAGTAACTTAAGCACTTTACGTTATGTGTTATAAGTTGCATGTTTGTTATCACCAAAACATAAAGAGAATGTATAGATTAAATATCGTAATATTTCTACCAACATATCATTTAAAATATCCTTAAACTATAAAGGGATTGTCTAAATATATGTTGGAAATGGGCTAAATATATGTTGCACTAAATATATAGGTTTGTAACTTTTTATAAAAATGTTATTTGAATTTATAACAATGTTATTTGAAATTCGTATCTTTTTTTATAAAAATGTTATTTGAATTTATAAGTTAATAAATGGAAAAAAAATGTGGGTCCCAAAAGTGGTGTTATGATTGCAGAGGTTTTTTGGGGTGTTGTGTTGAAATGTTAAAGCTGATGTGACGCTGATGTGACGGTGTTATTGAGTTATGGTACCTAGAGCTCTTAAAGAATCTGGTAACGAACTCAATCTATCTTTTTCTTGTCCTTCCATGGCGGCAAACAGAGGTTCCATGTCTTCTCCCATTATAATTTATTTATAGGTAAGCATGTTGTTATCAATTTTTTCTTTACTCCCCTAATGATAAAAAGCTACGTATTCAGTCCCTTGTAAGAAAAAGAGATAATTCCATTCGGTAATTAACAATCTACTAAGCTTATCCCAACAACACCTTTTTATTTTCTAGAAGATAATAATTTGTTTCCTTTCTGGAATAATTACGTATATATCCTTTAAAAGAATTCTTTCTAACTAATACACGATCACACACAAATATAACATCATCAACTTGTTTGTGGGTGTAATTCTAATATACATACTAGTTATAATACCCGTACATGCACAGAGTTTGTTGGGATTTATTAATATTCAATTTATTTATTAGTTGTGATCATGGTTTTTAGTTATGTTGAAGGCTCGCGGTAAAAGATGAAATTGACAAATCTACTAAATTATACTATTTTTGTGATGTTTATAACATTCATTCTAATGATCTTCATCATCGACTAATCCTTGATCAGATATAGGTCGTTGTTTGTTGTTCCTTTGTAGGTACTGTTGGTAAGCATGCATGTTTACATGTGTAATGCTTTGACTATTAAGTATGTTATGTAATTGGTCAAAGTCAATGCTTTGACTCGGTTAATGTTGCATATACAGGTTAAAACTTTATATGAAGAAAAACGGTTGCAAGTTATGATAGATAGAGATCTAAAAGGCTGTTATGAAGAAGAAGAGCTAGAAAAAGCCGTGGAACTTGCTCTCCTTTGCACTCAAGCTCAGACAACCTCTAGACCGAAAATGTCGGAAGTCTGGAAAGTTCTAGAAGGTATCACGGGTCAACCGTGCAATTTGTAGGAGACTCAAACTGGAGCTACCCAACAATGTGATGGAAGAAGTTTCAGTTTTTCTAGAAGTTACAGTGATGCCCGTGATGAGAACTCGTTCATTCTTGAAGCAATGGAGCTCTCGGGACCTCGGTAACAGATCTTTATCATGTATTTATGAAGTAACAGTGGTGTAACATGTGAATATTTTAAGTTTTGTTTTTTTTGTTTCTATTGGGAAGTTTGTATCGTTGGTTATGTAGAGATAGATGATTAGATGAAGCCATAAGTTTTGTAGCAGTCGTTAGTAAACAATGGTTTCGCTTAAATATTTTGGTACCGTATGATGTTCAAGTACATTGCACATGAGTATGAAATATTAGAAGACTTGCTAACTTTAGACTTGGTAGATATTTATTCCATGGAGTTATACATGTTGGATAATCTCGACAACACCCTGAGTATCGAACACGGAACAAGAACCTCTGATTTCAAGTTGAAAGCATAGTATATATCTCTATAGTGCAAACTTTCACTAACCAAGATACCGTAAGTAATTAATCACTTAGGTAAGTAATTAATACACGGGTCGTAAATTCCTCGAAGAAGTCGTGAATTGAGATTTGAGAATAATTCGGATGCGAACTTTGAAAACTATTTATTTTAATGGGGGCGATATACACTACAATGAAATTGTTGTATACAAAATGACTAAAATCACATATAAAAGGTTATAAAATATGCATAGGGTTGAATTCTTTTTTTTAGGGGGAGGGGGGAGGGGGGGAACCCCTCGGTCCCTTTCAAGTTCCGTCCCAGTTCTTGAGAGGCTTCAACGTGTGAGTGTACTTGTTGAAATAATTATACTAGGTAGGTGTAGGATCGATTGTGGTTAATTTATATCCCGATTGATTACAAGTTAAAGCCAATTTAAAGATAATATTGTTGGGATTTATGAACTAGTAAACCATAGTTACTACGAGTACGCATTGATGGATCTAGTTTGATGACAATGATTAACACACGTATAAAGAAAGAAACACTAACCTTTTAGTTGAATGACTTAAAGCAAACAACGAGAATCTTTAACCTTGAAAGTTTAGTGACTAAGTTGTCACCTCTACGATTGCTCACACAACACGTCCAATAAATACTCCAAGATGCTAGTCTTTACTTCACGTCTCTCGAACATCGAGTGTTACACCTTTCTTGAATCGAAGACCATAAACAACCTTTGTATATGAACCAAAAACCACAAACCCTAATTAGGGTTTTAAGCAAATTCGGTTAAACCGAAATTCAAGAAATCGAAACCCTAAAGGTTCCAAATTGTTGTCGACCTGGAGAACAAAACAAACAGAAACCCTTGATTAACTTGAGCTTATGATCGAGCTTGTGGGAATCCAATCGCACCAAAACCCTTTTAGGGTTTTCACCAAAATTAATCAAGAGGAGAAAAGAAACCGAATTACCCTTTTAGGGTTTTACCAAATTCGGTTTTGGGAGGAGAGGGGAAACCGAAAATCAATTTAGGTTTTTAGGGATTTTAAATGAATGAATAATGAGCTAGGGGATGGGTGTTTATATAGGCACCCAAAACCTAGTCCTTGGTGAACAAGGAAACCATAATTCATTCCTTATTCCAATTCCCCCACCTCCTCAATTCTAAATCGACACAAACACCTCCTCTAAAAAACCATAGGGGCCGGCCATCACAAGGTACCCTTTTGGGTTTGGGTTTTGTCAATTTAAGTCCCTTCGGTTTACATATTTAAATAACCGTTAAGTTAGTTATAAACTATAACGACTATTTAAATATATTACGTGAAGTATATTTAACAATAAATGTATTCTATGTGTCTTAACGTGTGTGCCCCCAATAGGCTCACGTATTTTTAATCGTATAACACGCGAATCCAACTACCACATTCTAACAGCTCCCACTTGGGAGTTGGAGTAGCTGACTACGTTTATACTAACAATGAAAACGTCTAGCAACACTTCATTTGTTATTAAAACTAGAAATACCTAGATGAAGTTCCAAGAACATTCTCAGTATAATGGTTATGTATTTCTTGCTAATATCATCTCTTTGTTATAGATACTGTTAAACCATGGATATGGATCCTAACTCATTCCATATAGTTTAACAATTTAGTTTCTCGTTATCAAAGTTAATTCAGATATACCAAATGTAATCAAGAATCATCTTGAATTACCCTTTGGGCACGGCCATGCAATTATCTGATTAATTATAGAGAGGTGCCATGGTATCATTCTGCAATTAGACAATTGGAGGAACAAATTCTTTATTGACTACAAGTGTTGTGGATGCTGCTTCACATCACTTCCAAGAATAGCCTTTATAACTACCATTTTTAGGTTAACGTTTGACTTATAATTAAAAAGTGATATCCACACATGTAGAACTTGTTTGTATCTCAAGTCTAAGGTTGACGTATTTAACCATTTTTGACATCTTACTTATGATAAGGATCCAAAAGTAAATGTACGAAAGTTGAGGTGTCCAATATGCAACCCTTGTGAATAACATATGAGTTCGGTGGGAACCATCCATGTATTTAAAAAATACAACCAATACTTATATTTGTCTTATGTAACAATATTCCCATATTGTTAACTGACAATAGACAGATTTATAATGGTAAAATCATTCATGGATTAAACATGCAATTTAAAGATAACAATTATTATATGTATGAAAACAAATACCAAGTATTTTTATTCATCAGAAAGTAAAAATTATCTTACAATTCCAATTATCCAAATTACTAAAAATAGATATGCATGAGACTAATTAGTAAGTTGAAGTCCAATTTTCTAACATTCTCAACTATTTCTTTACAAGAAAGCTAAATAATCATCTGAGTAAACTTTCCGAATACTTGTTTCAAATTCACAAATTTGTGAAGGATTTGAACGATATGATGAGTGTCGTATGTATATTTGCATACTATTGCAAGTATCATAGTATGGAAATGTGACAGTACCTTTTAAGGGGTATTTGAAGTCACCAACATACTTATCTTAGACAGTCATCTTTACAGTTTCTTAAAATGTAAAGTATTCTCATTATTAATGTGTATTGCAACAATACTCTTAGCTGAGCATATTTAGTTAGCAGATTTATCATAAATGATGAAATCCTATTTTAACTAGAATTGATTATTCTCTAGCATCAGTGTACACGAACAACACTATGCCTTATATAATTTGTAAACGTTTTGTTTTAACAGTCTTCTAAACACTCCCAATTAGATACTGTTGTTAACAGTCATCTAAATACTCTCAATTAGATATTGTTGTTGTTAGCTCATCTTGCTCTTGTGCAAAAGTAACAACCAGTCTCATACACAATATAATATATACATGATGAATCCTTAGTTAAAAACACAAGGTTTTCATCCATGTATTAAATTATCTCAAGTGAAATATATCATTTAAGACTTGCCTCAATGATATATTGCATTGTGTTGGACTTAATCATCACATATGTTTATTTAATAAACATTTATTCTTAGATCATTTGTTTAATTTCTTAAATTCCCAAGTGAAGTTTCATTCCAATCTCAATGACTAACATATTGCTTAGATGGAATGATACTTTCAATATGTTACACAACATATGAATTTTAGAAAATAAAACATAGTGCTCCCACTTGATGTCAGGTGTACTCAGAAGTTATCTTAATTTAATCAAAAATCATATTATAATTAAACTTAAGATCTCAGCTCCTAGATGCATGATCTAATCCACACTAGTGTGTTTCATTAATCCTAAAACTAGTATTAAGTATGAGGACATTTAAAATGATGACCTAAGTAAGTTATTATGTTTAATAAGGTTTACAAGATGTTGATGTAACATTTGAAAACAAAGTGATCTTTTCCTATATGCAATGAAAGAACAATTTTGTAATCTCAATGCAAGAAATCAGCATAAGTTCTAGTTAGGCATAATCCGGAAAACTAGTTATAAACGAATAGTGTACATGACACATGTGCTTAGATATTTAATCAGCTCAATTACAAATAGCAATAATCACTTAATAATTTCTATTAACAAAACTAAGACACAAAGAAGTGCACATAATCATATAGCGTAAAACATAAAAGTACTTGTCGTCGTTTTGTGTATTAGATACAACAATGTATACTTAGCTCGGGTTTGTTTAAAAACGAGTTAGTTTCCTCCCCATTTCAAAAATTAACCAATTTTAATATTTTTTTAAAAGTTAATTACACCATTTTTCAAAGATATACCGACTAGAAATGTCACACCCCGCCAAGGCGGAAACACGAGGCGTAACATCATGGATATCATCACAACACAATAGTGTCAACAATAGAGAATCACTATATGCATAACTAATATAAAAGACATGATGTGTCATGAAAATACCAAAAATAAAAGAACGACATCTTGTATTAATGAAAAAAAGGTCTCATAAATACAAAGACAATGACTCACAAACCTAATAAAATCATTCAAGAATCCACGCAACAAAATACGAAACAAAATCAAATGGGAACTTCCAATGCAACCTAATGGTCTCTCTAGTCACTTTTATTTACTTCAACACCATCATAACGCTCACCTGAAAATGATGCTTAAAACGTCAACACAATGGTTGGTGAGAGTCATAGGTTTTACGATACCAATACAATATTTAAATCAATTACTGTGATTATACAAAAAAAACAAAACATGGCAGGACAAATAAGCTGGCTATTATACATGCTAGCATTCATGCAACTAAGAATCTTAATTAGGACGGAACGTGTCCCCCGATCTAATGCAACAAAAATAGTCATGGAGAGGAATGAAATCCCTAAATCCCAGACTCTTGATACCGTATCCGCATACAAACAGGTTCATACCTACACCAAGTAGGCGAAACCTCTTACCCACAAAGTAGGCGAAGACCAATGCAACATCATACAACATACAACACATAACATATAATAGCTACTTAAATGTCCATGTGTAACTTGAACCATATAATTACAGAATTAAAACATTTTGAAACATATTTTGCATCACTTCCATCCCAAGAAAACATAGTAAATGAGGACTATGAAACCACCTGGATCTCAAACGACTAGCTTCCAAATCTCTACAAATCCAACTATACAAAGTATAAGTACAACACGGTTACAACGCTACCAAGCTAAAAGCCTAAGTCCAATGTAACACACAATGAAGTATGGTCTAAGGGTTTAGTTAACCATCATGGGTCACCCCGACACCATGCCCAACCTTAACCATCTTACTAACACTTTACACTAGCTACTTACAATTAACTCAGAATTACATAATTTTAGTGTCTCTTTACATACCCAAATCCCTTACTTAATAACCTTCATAAATTATACCAAAAATCACCCATGTTCATTTACGAGTATATTAACTACCTTGTAATTCTCAAGTATTACTTACATGTGTAACTACCTCAAATAAAATCAAACTTCAAAACTTCCCTAATTCGGATCTGATTGCACACCAAAATATATCATTATAACTACCATATTTAGACATGCTTTCAGAGGCTGATTTTACACAGGATATCCCATAACATATGGAACTTTAACTACTGGGAAGGGCTAAGATTAATTACACTTTAAGTATAGGTTTTACCCTCACAAACATGACCTAAATCTGACCCGTATTTATTGATCTGACAACTTTTAGTGTAACCAACATTTGAATGACTTTCCGACTTTAAAAACTTTCGAGGCTGAATTTTTTGGAAACTAGACTCGATGAACTTATAAATAGACGTAAGATTCATCAAAAATCTCGTTACCAATCATGAGATAACATTTGAACAAGATGACTCAAAATTCTGCTTAACCCTAAATTCAATTTTATCGCGTTCTAACTTAACCGAATCATCAATATGAATCAAATTAAAAAAACCCTAAACACTTCTAATTAAGATTAACATCATTAATTTACAGATTTTATGAAACCCTAATTTATCCATCACTTTATTGTTACATGAATTAAAAAGAAAATTAAAACAATTAAAGTTTTTAAACATTCCTTGATCCTTAATTCTTGAAACCTTAAATCACCAAATTGATCTTGAATAAAAAAATCTTTTTTTTTTTCCTCCACTCTTGGTTCGTCCGGTTTAAAAAAAATAGGGGTGAGGGGATTGTATTTATAGTGCAAAGAAAAAGATTTAGATAATTACCAAATATGAATCATAGTTGGACTAGAATTTGTTTTTTTTCCTTTTATCCGGCCGAACTTCACCCTTTTTATTTTATTATTTTATTTATTATTTACATAAAAACCCTTTTATTTTATTATTTTTATAAAAACCTTTATTTATTTAGACATCCTTCTAAATAAAACTAGTTTTAAATACCTAAAAAATAATTTCACTTCATACTTTATTTTTCCAACTTAATAATACTAAAACTTTACTAACTAAATTTCTAAACCAAATTTTCTTATCCCCTCGCGAATACCTAATTATCCTAAATAACTATACATACATAAAAAATACATACACACATAAAATTTTTACCCATCATTTCATTGTCCTAAAATGTGAACATAATGAAATCTCCATAGCAAACCATAATTTCAATCACCTACTAGACGATCACGCTTAATGGATTTGTAACCAACTCACATAAGATCACATAAAAACATAATTATTAAAACACATAATGAAGCTCAAGTCAATACCAACGGTTTGACTAACCTGCTCAAAACACAGTTGTCACAGTATCCCCTCCTTAGGGAAATCTCGTCCCAAGATTAACTAATAAGGTTTCAACATCATCAACAAACACATAATCGGGTATAACTTAGCTTTCATATGGTCCCTCACGTGTTCCCTGTCGTGAACTTAGGTCCACACTTTGAATCTCATTTAACTTTCCACGATTCAGAAACCCACTGCTTACAACTTCGCCTTAGCCCATACAAGGGTACAAATAGCAACATACAACTCTAAGCAAAAATAACATCTAACTACATGAACATCGCCCGTCTTCGAGGAAACTCGTCAAAACCTTAAGTTGTGTAACAACGTCATTCATAACCTAACCCCGCAACTCATCAAACAAGAACTGTCTTGGAACTAAGTTATGAGTTGTTACAAAGCTCAACGTTTTTGAAGAATCAGCTCGACTTCGAGTTTATTCAAAATATAACATTAACCAAACCACCTCAGAACATTCAAGGAGGTTGCACTAAGTCGACCAATAACCCTATGGTCTCCAACTTTACTTAGTACTTCCAATGATAGCTTGCTCAACAAGCAAGTGTGGATACTTCATTTTTATGAAATCCTCATGACCTCGCTTCGAGTTCCAATGGACTTAACTATCAGAATCCTACTACGCTTCAAACTTTTAACCTCACGATCGATAATCCCAACAGGTTCTTCAACAAAACGAAAAGTTTTGTCTACCTTAATTTCTTCTAAATGCACATGCAGATTTGTATCCGCTAAATACTTCTTTAAATTTGAAACACATCAAATACGCTACTAAATTATTGAGACAATCTTAATCAATAGGCCATAGGACAACCCTTTATGATCTCAATGTCCCCACATATATTGGTGCTAACATTTCTTTCTTTTCCAAATGCACTACATCTTTCCAAGACGACACTTCCAACATCATTTTATCACCAACTTCAACTCTAAATGTTTACGCATATTGCTAACATAGCTCTTTTGGCAATCTCTAGCCGCTTTGAGCTTCTCCTTGATCAAGACTACCTTGTCGGTTGTCTCTTGTACCAACTCGGCCTAATCAAACCACTTTCTCTAGAAAAACAAAAAAAAGTAAAAAACATAACAAAAAAGATGAAAACAGAAAGAAAAAGGAATAAGAATAAACCAAAAACCGAGAAAGAATGATAAATAAAAAAGTATAGAAAAAAATAAAAGTAAAAGGGAAAATAATAACAAATAAAAACATAAATAAAAAAAAAGAGAGAGAAAAATTATAAGAAAAAGAAAGAGAAAAAAACAAACAAAAAACCAAAAACAAAACCACGATACAACAAACGTCACCCCTCGATCACGACAGCTCAAAGCGGAACCCCACATCACTCCCATCAACTCAGCCCAAAAAACATCAGCAAACAACACAATAGTGACCTACCCTATACCTTCCTACAACGCAATTTACTAGAGCACATCAAACAATCGAAAGCTAACTAATATTATAGAAAACACAGCTAAGGTTAGACAGTTCCAAAATTACCATCAAAAAATCAAATCTCACCCCTCTCAACCTATTCCATCAAAGTTCTGAATGGTACGCATTACATATGTCTAACCCGTTGAAAAAGATGATAAGTTGTACGCATGTTTTACCCGTGTTCTCAATGCCTTCTACAATGTCTATTCCAAGCCGACAAGAGTAAATCCCCACCACGAACAGACTGATCGATACTGCACTCCTGCCTTGTTTACGACATCTCATTAGTGTAAAGTCTTGCCAAATTCTCCATTTTAAAATATTTACGTACTACCAAGTAATGGGCATACCTTAGTCAGTCTATCGACTATTACCCAATTCGTAACATACCCACTACTTGATCTTGGCAACCTTGTAATAAAGTCCATAGTTATTATATCCTACTTCCACTCAGGTATCTCTAGTTGTTACAATAAACTCGAAGGTCTTTGATGTTTCGGCATTTACCTTTAAACAAGTCAAACAATTGCTAACATAGGTAGATATCATTCTCCATACATGGCCTCCATACATATCTCTAAGGTCATAGTACGTCTTATCCGCTCCTGAATGTACCAAGTACCTTGATGCATGAGCCTCGTCCATCATTAATGTCCTTACATCACCTATTAATGGAACCCATAATAAATACATACCTTCCCTTCCTTCCTTTCCATTAGTTGGTCCAGGCCACGCGGAATTTTTGTTGTCGCGCTCTCTACCTTGCCTCTTTGCATGAGTACACAACCTAATTCTTGATTCGACGCGTCGTAGTAAACTACAAACTCTTTGGATCCATCAAGCAATGACAATATTGGTGCATTTCACAAATTTCCCTTCAACGTCTGAAAATCTTCCTTTTGTACCTTGGCACACTCCTACTTATTCTTCTGAGTCAGTGAAGTAAGGGGTTTAGCAATCTTAGAAAAATTTACTATGAAACGTCGGTAGTAATCCTCCCTCTAGTGAAGTGTGTGGGGACTGGGGAAAACCTGAGAGAAGGTGATACCTTTAACACCGTGTGCTACCTCTGGCCTGCCAATCCCAAGAATAATCGTATCCCAGATGGCGTCTTAGGTACTTTTTAATTCTTCATTGCTTCTATCTTACTAGAGTCTACGTGAATATCATTGCTGTTAACCACGTCCTAAAGGCAGTCTTTGGAATATCTTCTTCATGCACTCTCTTAATTGATGATAACCAGATTCGAAGATCTATCCTAGAGAAATTAACGGAACCTGTCTTGTAATGTTCAAACAAGTCGTCAATCCTGAGGAGATTCTTGGTGGTCAGCTAGTCCAACTCTCGATAGTCTAGCACATTTGACAATGAAACCGTCCTTCTCTGACAACACACAAGACAGTAGATTGCTCCCATAGAGAGTATGACTTAGAATCGAAAATAACGTATATCAAACGAATCCTAAGGGGTTACGAACTATCGAATAGGTACAACGAATATCCGAAATCGAAAGGCTAGAAACAACTAAATGGAAATTTCACCATATGGAAATATATTCGGATCAAATGATCATAAGAATCCTCAAAAGAAGGATAGAATAAATGTACCGATAAGAAAACACAAAACATAAAACGAAAGAATCACATAAGCGTACCAAGACAAAATAAAACGCATAAACGAAAACAATAACTTTCAAGATTGATAAATGAAAAGATGGATTCTAACAATAACCGACTTTACGGCCGAAAGAACCAACTAAAATGCTTTTAAAAAGAATCATTTTATAATAATAAAAAATGCCGTTTTAAATAAAAAAATACGTCTTAAATATACTCTTTATAAAATTCATTATTAATCATGGTTGTCAATAATCCAGAGACAGTTATTATAACAGTGTATCAACATCTTACCCTAATAAATTACTTTAAAACATCTTTTGTATAATTAATAAATTATCAAAACAATCAAATAAAAAAAGAATTATTAATCATAACTTATTCATAAATATAATTCTAAAAGAAAATAGTTTGCAGTCACCAATTATCATAATTGTTTCAAATTTATTATATAACATAGTTTTTCTTAATAAGACATTTTCCACAAAAGTGTTATAAGTTCATAAAAATCATTCAATATAGTATTCCCCAACACCATCAAGATAAACTGTCAAAAGGTTTTTCATATTTGACATTAATGTAAAATATGTTACTCAACAGAGGACATTCGTAATACAAAAGAGATAGTAAAAATACCGAAAACTCAAACAAAATTTTATTGTTTGAAAGCGAAAGAAAGTACCATGTACCATATAGTGAAAATAACAGTGAAGTGAACATGCTCAAGAGAATTTTATACGAAGACATTACGAACCAAAAGAAGAACGTAAAGACTCATCCGTACTCATGATCAAAAGAACAACCATTGAAAAGCGTCGACACTAACATGTCGCAGCATGTTGCCAAAACCAAAGGATATATAAAGAACGAAGTAATGATCCGCACTAATATGTTAGGAACAATTAGTGCTTAAAAGAAAATTTTGATACTCATACGAGTAATCATTACCACGAAAGAACCAATGAAATGTACCAATATCTAAAGAAGTAGCTCCGAACAACCAATATTCATCAAGACGCCAAATAGAAAAGTTAGATCATCTATACCGGCATGGTACAAACAAGGGATGCTAAAATGAGGGTTATATATCCGAGCGAATAATCGAGCAGACGAACAAACTCAATAATCATAATAATAGCATTAACGGGTATCCGGGGTATCCGCAAGCGATAGATAGAAGGGAAACTTACTAACTTCATAACTATACATAATACAACCGCACAATATAAGATCTTACACTACCGACTAACAAGCAAACACCGATTAATGCAATCATGGTCACAAGTCTACGTGTGTGATGCCTTTATAATTATGTTGGCCACCATAATTATAATTGCATCCTTTTACACGTATACTTACTTCCAAGACTACACCTCTCAATGATAACGCACCTATAAGCACATATACCACATTGCACATCTTAAACTACTCTAATATAACACAGAAAAGGATGCTCCATCAAGGAAATACTTAAAAATAAAATCGAAAACGACAAAAAGAAATGACGGTCTCAAAGTGCCCAAAAGACATAATATTCGAAAGAAATCTTCGATAGCAACGTGTCGAGGTAAAAGACAAAATAAAACTTTGCTGGCTTCGCTTGGGTTTGACTTTGCCTTCGCAAGAGTCACCCAAATACTGGCGGGTCCATTCCCCTACTACGAGGCAATTCGACAAGCGATCAACTATCACTATCATCTTCCTATAGTTCCAAAGAGGTCTCCTTCTCATTGGCTCCTCTATTGGATCTCTATAGCGCTTAAGTCTAATTGGGAAAATGGTTCCCCAACAAAACTTCTTACGGATAAAGGAAACATATACTATATATAGTAAGAATTATTAATATACTATACTAGTTTAATAAGTATAGACAAAATAGCTAAATAAAAGTTAGACAAAATAAGATAATAAAAGCTATATAATTAGGGGAAAGTATAATAGTTATAATACTAAACACTTAGGCCCTAAAATGCATCTATATGAAGGACTCCTAGGTTATAGTCTAGGCTCAACCACCTACTTCTCTATAACCAAAGGCTCTGATACCAATCTGTCACACCCCGCCAAGGTGGAAACACGAGGCGTAACATCATGGATATCATCACAACATAATGGTGTCAACAATAGAGAATCACTACATGCATAATTAATATAAAAGACACGATGTGTCATGATAATACCGAAAACAAAAGAACAGAATCTTGTATTAATGAAAAAAGGGTCTCATCAATACAAAGAGAATGTATCACAAACCTAATAAAATCATTCAAGAATTCATGCAAACAATTATGAAATAAAATCAAATGAGAACTTCCAATGCCATCCTAATGGTCTCTCTAGCCACTTTTATTAACTTCAACACCTTCATAACGCTCACCTGAAAATGATGCTTAAAACGTCAACACAATGGTTGGTGAGAGTCATAGGTTTTACGACACCAATACAAGATTTAAATCAATTACTGTGATTATAAAAAAACAAAACATGGCAGGACAATTAAGCTGGCTATTATACATGCTAGCATTCATGCAACCAACAATCACCATTGGGACAGAACGTGTCCCCCGATCCAAACCACAAAAATAGTCATGGAGAGGAATGCTATCACCAATCCTAAACTCTTGGTACCGTATCCGCACAGGTTTATACCCACACAAAGTAGGCGAAACCTCTTACCCACAAAGTAGGCGAAGACCAATGCAACATCATACAACATGCAACACATAACATATAATAGCTACTTAAAAGTCCATGAGTAACTTAAACCACATAATCACAGCAATCAAAACATTTCAAAACATATTTTGCATCATTTCCATCCCAAGAAAACATAGTAAAATGGGACTATGAAACTCACCTGATGCTCAGCTTACTTGACAAGATATTGCATGCAATCTAAACATACAAAAACATATGTTACACTCGGCTAGGCTAGCCCAAGCTAATGCAACAATCACATGATGGACTTATAAACCTTACACTAAGTTTATAATCCTTTAAGTACATCTCCTAAATTATTTTCATATCCTATATGACTTTATTTATTAACTTTCACATTTACAATTTCTAGCTGAATTTTGTAGTCACTTTATGACCACAAATAAAATACCAAAACACCTAATTGCTGGTTCTCCTTACATTTCCTAGCTCCCCAATGAGTTGTGAGCTACTGTGATTTTTTAGAAAAAATAATAGTAAGTGGAACTATTTTATAAAAATTTATCATTACAAAGAGCTCAGATTCGGATCTAAACGCACATCAAAAAGTTTGTTACCAATCATGAGATAACATTCGAACAAGATGACTCAAAATTCTGCTCAATCCTAAATTCAATTCTATCGCGTTCTAACTCTAACCGAATACATCAAATCGCATCTAATCTAACCCTAAACACTTCTAATTAGGTTTAACATTATAAATTTACAAATTTTTATGAACAGTAATTTATCCATCACTTTATTGTTACATGAATTAAAAAGAAAGTTAAAACAATTAAAGTTTAATAACATACCTTAATCCTTGATTCTTGAAACCTTAAATCACCAAATTGATCTTTAAAAAAAATCTTTTTTTTTCTTTCTTCCTGGTTTGATCGATCGAATATAAAAAAAAAACAGGGGATGTGGGTTTGTATTTATAGTGAAAAGAAGGAGATTTAGATAATTACCTAATTAGAGTTGTAGTTGGGCTAAACTTTGTTTTTCTTTCCTTCTTTCTCTCCTAAACCTGATCGAACAACACTCCTTTATATTTTTTTTATTTACACTAAAACCCTTTAATTTTGTTATTTTTATAAAAACCTTTATTTATTTAGACATCCTTCTAAATAAAACTAGTGTTAAATACCTAAAAATAAATTCATTTCATACTTTATTTCTCTTTTCTTCTTGGGTTTCAGCCGAACAAAACAAAAAAAGGGGAAGAGGTTTTTTTTTTTGGTATTTATAGGTTTTACAAAAAGGGTTTAGATAATTCCTATTTAGAATCCTAATTAGACTAATTGTTTTTTTCTTATAACCGGCCCCTTTAATATATATTTATTTTTTTATAATAAATTTCGTTCTCCCTTTAGTACATATTTATTTTATATATTTTTTTATTACTTATTACATATTTACTTAAAACCCTTGATAAATGCACATATTTTAAAATGAAACAATTACACTACTTAGTAATATTTTCCCAACTAAATATTATTTATTACTGCATAAATAAATTATAAAACCTCAATTCACTAATTAGTCTCATCCCGGAATTAACGATTCACACTTTATTAATTTAGAAAACCTTTTAAAATAAAACCAGTTTTAAATGACTATAAAATAAATTCATTTCATATTTTATTTTCCTAACTTCATAATACTAAAATCTATCTAACTAAATTACTAGACCTAAATCTTACTCCTACAAATCACTAATACTTAAATACGTACATACATAATACTTACACAAAATAATACGTATACACATAAAATTACACTATCATTTCCATTGTTACAAAAAAGTGAACAAAATGAAATACCCATAACAACCATAAATTCAATCATAATGAGACGATCACGCTCCATGGATTGATAACCGATACTCACATAGATCACATAAGCACATAAATATAACTCATATCAATACTTTAGTCAACTCTAACGGTTTGACTAACCCGCTCAAGTCACGGTTGTCACAGTATCCCCTCCTTAAAGAAATCTCATCCCGAGATTTAACTAGTAGGTTCAACATCATCATCAACAAACAATCAGGAATACTTAGCTTTCACATGGTCCTCACGTTCCCACGTGAACTTAGGGCCACGCTTTGAATCTCATCTAACTTTCACGATCGGAAACCCACTGCTTACAACTTTGCTTGCCCATAGAAGGGTACAAATAGCAGTATAACAACTCTAAGCAAGAATAAACATCCAACACATGAACATCGCCCTCTCTCGAGGAACTCGCAAAAACCTAATTGTGTAACAACGTCATTATAAACCTAACCAATTATAACCTACATTCACGCGTTCGATGCCTATGTTACCCTTACACCTTTCCACCCACAAACTTGCCCCTCGCACCACACACCATCTATCTTTCTTTCTCGGTAACGCTTACAAATCATCGTGGATATCGGTGCCATATGACCTGAACACCAACAAAAGCATCATTTTCTCGTCATGTACATTTGATGAAACTGTAATAAAAATATAAACCAATTTTTTGGGTTTTACAACTCTTCCTCTCTAAAAAGCAAATTTCGTCCTCGAAATTGAAATCGAAATTGAAATAGGTAGATGAATTCAGGGTTATTCAGATCACCAAAGATGACACGATTGGTATGACAAACGATAGGGGCGCGATGAACAGTTAACCAATTCATACCAAGACTAATATCGAAGTCACTCATTTCTAAGGAAAGAAATTTAGCAAAACCAATCTTATCATCAAAATGAAGCGGACAGTTTTGATATTCGTGGTCAGACTTTTCATAGGCGTAGATATCGATAAGGTATAATTAACTTGTGTAGGGAAGATGCTAAGGTGCTTAGCAATTGAAACAGAAATCACATAATGTGTTGCACCCGTATCAAATAAGACAAAACAACACGACCATTCAAGAAGAGAGTTCCCGAAACGGTACCTGAAGAGTTAGCTGCCTGATCCTTGGTCGAAGAGAATACTCGCCCCTTAGTAGCAGGTTGCGAACACAAATTAGAGTTAAGATCAAAATACGAAAGGAAGCGATCATATCAAAAGGAAGCCTAATGTCTACCCAATCCTCACAGGTCGTAACCTAGGTTCTACAGGTATACCTGTCACCCACTCTGGTCATGTACAAATCCCTAATCCATATCGTCCCCTCCACCTTAGAAATGTTCTTGTCACACCCAATATCATTAAAAACCTTGTTTCAGTACGAAAATTCACCACCGATAATAAATGCTCCATTGACTTTGATCCATATGGTTTTACTGTTCGAGATTATCATACCCGTCAAACCCTTCTTCGTTGTGACAGCACGGGTGATCTATACCCTTTACACGTTGCCGCCTCAGCCTTCGCCCTACTTACTAATAACCATTCCCTTTGGCATCAACGTCTTGGTCACCCTGGTGACGCTGTAATTCAAACACTGTCATTGCGTGGCCTTGTGTCTTATAATAAAAACAAAAACACTCAACACTTGTGTCGTGCCTGCCAGTTAGGCAAACAAACAAAACTTCCCTTTCAACGATCTACCTCTATTGTTACATCCCCATTTGACATTATTCACTCAGCCCTTTGGACATCTCCTGTCTCTAGCATGAGTGGATATAAATACTATGTTCTTTTCTTAGATCACTATTCACATTTTTTATGGGTCTACCTACTTCACAAAAAATCTGATGCGCAGTCAAAACTTCTACACTTTCGTGCCTTTATAAAAACCCAATTCAACCGTGAAATCAAAGCTTTTCAATGTGATCATGGTGGAGAATTTGACAACAACTCCCTTTATGAATTATTTGCCACTAATGGCATTCAATTTCGTTTCTCATGGCCACACACATCTCAACAAAATGGTAAAACTGAACGCATGATTCGTACTAATAAAAAAATTAGTACGTCTCTCATCTTTCAAGCCCGTCCGATTAGTCACTCCCGAGTACTGGGTCGAAGCACTACTCACTGCTGTTTACTTACTTAATATCCTCCCCTCTACCTCTATCAACAATGACATCTCTTACACAAAATTATTTAACAAACCACCCTCTTACACCCACCTACGCACATTTGGATGCCTTTGTTACCCTTACACCTTTCCACCTCACAAACTTGCCCCTCGTACCACACCATCTATCTTTCTCGGGTACCCTTACAATCATCGCGGATATCGGTGCCTTGACCTAAACACCAACAAAATTATCATTTCTCGTCATGTCACATTTGACGAAACTGTCTTTCCCTTCGGCTCCATGACTCCAACTAAACCCCCTTCATACAAATTTTTAGATGATAATCTAGACACCTCCCCCATTGCACTTCGTCTACTTACCACACCTACTTCTCCTCAACAAACACCACCACAAACAAACTCACAAACAACCCCACAAACAACTCCACAATCAACACCTCCAACTCCTCTACCAACACCATCACCACAAACAACACCGACACCACCAGCCACCACACCACCACCGCCACCACCACCACCATCCACCTCGCAACACCCTATGGTCACACGCTCTAAAGTCGGGATTGTGAAAGCTAATCCCAAATACAACTTACATGTTACCACCTCCTCCCCCATCCCTAAGTCTCCTTTCCATGCCCTACGAGATCCTAACTGGAAACAAGCTATGTGTGACGAATATAAAGCTCTCATCGACAATAAAACTTGGGTGCTTGTTCCTCGCCCATCAAATGTCAACATTGTTCGCTCCATGTGGTTATACAAACATAAATATAATGCTGACGGGTCCTTAAGTCGGTACAAAGCCCGACTAGTTGCAAATGGTCGTAGTCAACAACAAGGCATCGACTGCGATGAGACTTTTAGCCCTGTGGTCAAACCTGCCACCATTCGGACTGTTCTTAGCCTATCCCATTTCTTATGACAGTGCCTATTCATTATCTTAACGTAACAAATGCATTTCTTAAAACGTCACTTACAAGACATTAAACATGCACCAGCCATCCAGGATTAACTGACTCAACTCATTCGGATTATGTTTGCCCTTCCTAAACAAGTCGCTTATGTGCCTTTAAGCAAGCCCCTCGATCTTGGTTTCAGCGATTTCCAGCTATGTTATTTGAGCCGGCTTCTATCACAGCAAAACCAGACTCGTCTCTTTTCAATCTTTCACAAGGGGCCCAACACAGCCTTACTTACTACTATATAGAGTATAATATCATTTTACAGCACTTGCTACTTCGCTCCTGTAACTTATCATCTCTCACACATGCGGAATTTGCTACTGACAGACCTTGGCCCACTCAACTAGTTTCTCGGTATATCTGCCACGCGTACTACCTCTGGCATATTTTTGTCCCATAAGAAATATGCTACCGAGATTCTTAAGCAAGCACAGATGGCTTAATTGTAATCCTTGCAGGACTCTAGTTGACACGAAAAAGCTGGACCTGAAGGACACCGTCACTGATCCCACAATTATATCCAGCCTTGCCGGATCACTTCAGTATCTCACCTTTCCCACCCGATTATGATCATAATGCAGTTCAACATTATGCTTACAAGCATGATCCCCGAGAGCCACACCTTAATGCTATGAAACGTGTTCTTCGTTATCTTCGAGGAACCACTGATCTTAGATTACAGCTATTTCGGTCTACTACATCACATCTCATTGCCTACTCTGATGCTGACTGGGCAGGTTGTTCGACTACGCGCCGGTCTACTTCTGGATACTGTGTTTTTCTTGGTGACAACCTCCTGACGTGGTCCTCCAAACGCCAGGACACATTGTCTCGTTCTAGTGTTGAGGCTGAATACTGCGGGGTTGCGAATGCTGTAGCTAAGAAATCTTGGATTCGCAACCTCCTTCGTGTGCTTCATACCCTACTTTTCACAGCGACCTTGGTCTACTATGATAATTACAGTGCCGTATACATGTCTGCAAACCCGGTGCAACATCAACGCACCAAACATATAGAGATTAACATTCATTTTGTTCGTGACAAAGTAGCAGCAGGTCATGTTCGAGTTCTTCATGTCCCTTCTCGATTTCAGTACGTAGATATCTTCACAAAAGGACTCCCATACCCGTTGTTTACTGATTTCAGATCCAGTTTGAGCGTCCGCAAATCTCCCGCTCCAACTGCGGGGGCGTATTAAAGTACATATTGTATATTTAGTGTAATCGGCCCATTGGCCCGAGCCCATAGTCTAGAAGATTCCTTTGTATCTTATATATAGGTTGGCTATTATCAATTATAATCAAGCAATCAATCATAATCTTTTAAAAAATACGTATATTAAGCTTGAAAATAAGCTAATAAGCTATGTATCGCATTTGGTTACTACTATAAGCCTCAAAAATAGTCCACAACATATGCCATAACACAAAAATAATCAAAATCACCTTCCTAGTGATTTTGGGAATGGTTCGTGGCATATAAGCCCAAAATAGCTTAAAAATAAGCCCGCAATAAGCTATACAAGCTAATATCAAAAATAAGCTATCTAGCAACATATATTATTCAACCATCACGACCACAACATCAAAACTACAAAAACCCCATTCTTTCTTTTTATAACCCACGAACCAAACACCCCTTATTTTATCCGTTTCGCTTCCAAAAATCGATTTTCACAACGATCAACTTGTACAACTAACATCTATGCATCAAAATAAACCCAAAAGGACAAACAAAATTTAAATTTGAAAACTTACAAAAAAATCTTCAAATTTGTAGATTTCGACACGAACCGGACAACCCAAACGTTGTTTAAATGGATACCCAAATTACCTCAAGGGTGAGCGCGAATGTTAAGAAAATAGATCTACTCGTGTGTGACAGCCCCGATCGGTGATTGCATCACCCGATCAATGAAACTTATAGTCATGACGGCAAGCAACGACTACAACACACACACATTGCACATTACGTTGCCTTGAATAAAGTGGCGATACAAGGTCCGTTCGTAGCGGTTTCATGAACTTAGAAGTAACTCTCATCATGGTTTTAACACACACTTGAACATTGATATGTATAGTGCCGGAAGGTAAAAAAGTGGCCATACCATCGCTCTTAAACGAAGGAGGTTGGTATCCAACTATACTTATATTTTGTGACTATTTTGGGATTTAAATGGTCATGCATATCTTACAAAACTGTGGTTCAACATTTATACTTATACAACCTAGATACTCACAAACTTTAAGATGACACTATTAAGCATGGTATCTCAGGGTGAATAGATGCTTGGTTTATGTGGATATGCATTGGAGCCTAAATAATTCAACGATTTTCCTTTCAAACGAAACAGTTAGAGGGCGTTCTCTCATGACTTGAGCAATGGTATTATGAAGTAACGCTCACAAACCCATATTCCGCTGCGACCCGTTTTTGGGGGGTGTTACAGCTAAACACATAGATCCTAATATGAAACTATATGAAGGACTCCTAGGTTATAGTCTAGGTTCAACCACCTACTTCTCTATAACCATTGGCTCTGATACCAATCTGTCACACCCCGCCAAGGCAGAAACACGAGGCGTAACGTCATGGGTATCATCACAACACAATGGTGTCAACAATAGAGAATGTCTAAAATGCATTATATTGAAAATAAAGTGTTATGACGATACCAAACACAAGAGGGGTCTTGTATTGAGGTTAATCGCACACACAATACATAGGCATAGAAAATAAATCCAAACTAAACATCACAACAAATCAAAATATCCGAAGTACGAAGATCTGCAATGAAGACTCCAAAAAATAAGACTCCATCATGCAATTCCTAAGGTCTCTCTAGCCACGAATCTTAACATCCTTAAGTTCACTATGCTCACTTGAAAATGATGCTTAAAATGTCAACAATAATATTGGTGAGAGTCATAGGTTTTATACACGCAATAACACTCGCTTTTACTATGATTATCAAGACAAAGAAGGACAATAATGAACTACCATGAACTTATGCTAGCATGCAACCAAAATCAAATCATATTATCCACAAACATAACTTCCCATTCGGGCTTAGAATAGCTGGCACATCGAATTACTTCCATCATTGTTTGTTTGCATCTTAGGACTATTATCATTGAAATCTTTATCGAATTGAAACACCCAAATCTTCATGAACGATCCTGGCTTACCAATCGATCTCTTGCTACCACAGACCAGTTTACTTGCTCGTATGTGTTGCTTAAGAATTTGGTATACCGAGTTATAAATTTAAAACTGACCCCATATCGCACGCATCACATATGCAATTTAAAACACATAATCACAACAATGAAACATTTCAAAACATTTGCATCATTTCCATTCTAATTTAAAAACAGAAAAAATGAGACTATGAAACTCACCTGATGCACTGCTACTTCACAAATTCCTTGAAATCAACTAAACACAAATAAAACACATGTTACACGCAATTAGGCTAAATGCCCAAGACGATGTAACAATCAATTGATGTACTTCTAGGTTCATATTATGATTATAAACCCTTTACCATACTTCTCATACCTTGCTTATACCATAATACTCTTAAATCCCTTATTTGAGTTTTCGAGTTTTCGGTAGAATTTTGTAGTCATTTTATGACCACAAATAAAATACTAAATCAACAAATTGATTTTCCCTCTTACATTCCCTACCTTCCCAATGGGTAATGAACTACTACGATTTTTTAGAAAAAATAATATTGAGCCTAACTATTTTATAAAAATTCAACAACACAAAGTACTCAAATTCGGATCTGAACGAACACCAAAAAGTTTGATTTTTCTAAAAATACTTAGACAATGATTTAGGACTTGTGCTTTGAGCTGGAGTTAATAGACACATAAAATATGACCTCTGATTTTTCCCAAGCATTGACTCAACTTTTAAGTAGGGGTTTTACTCCCCGAAATCAGACCCAAATCTGACCCAAATTTACTGTTTTGACAACTTTTCTTGTAAAAATTATTTGACTAACTTCCCGACCTCAAAACCTTTTGGGGCTAGAATTTTGAAAACTAGACTCTCTGAACTTCAATTTAGGCACAAGATTCATACCAAAACTCGTTTTTATCAATGAGATATCATTCAATCAACATGACCTAAAATTTTGTCAAACCCTAACTTTTAAATTAACGCGTTCTAATCTAAACCGTTTACACCAACATGCGCCAAATCTATTCCCGACACCCATATAGTTTTACTAGCTTCAAGGCCCGCCCGTTAGGCGGGGAGCTTTAAGGTATTATT
>BQNB010029311.1:0-50382 GCA_026074375.1 Tanacetum coccineum | reverse complement strand
TAGGAAAGTGTCGGCCGCTTCCATAGATAACGGTCGTTAGCTCTTTAAGTAATTTTTGAAAACTTACATAGTTAGTTAGCAAAGGCTCATGGATTAATCCATGCAAGCCCAAGCTCACGTCCCTTGTAAGTATAAATACACCTCTCTATGTCTTGGAGATGTGGTTGATAGGTTGTATGTTTTATTTCCACTTAATGTATCCTTCCTCTCACTTTCTCTCTCTAGTTCTTGGTTCATATATCAAAGATTACTTGTATTCTACATTATAAAATCTCCATAAATATGGGAATACCGTATATATAAACCCAAATAAAAATTTTCTTCCTAATAATTTTATTCCGGTTTCTAAGGGCTTTCCTTGTAAAAGCATTTCCTTTGCCACTAATGCTATTAATGAGTTATCTGTGTTACCGTGGCATGATTCATGTAATTTCTAATGTGTAGTTGCATCCATGTTTTGGTTCACCATCATGTCACCTTCAATTCTCGTAGGTGCTAATTCAAAGGTTGAGTTCGTTAATCATCGTAATTACATTGTGACGGGCTCATGTGTAAAGGAACACATTCCACAAGCTCCGTGAACTCATTATTAAAATGAATGTGTCGATCACCATATATGGTTAGTAAAACAGTGGCGAAGGAAAGATAAAATGAAAGACTACTCGATAATGACACTTTCATGTGGTCCTATTTAAATAATAAAACATTATATTGATGCCTATGGTTTAATAAACGCGATTACGATGTTTCATAAAATAGTATTTCGTCTTAGCTAAGTTTCTAATAGACTTGACAAAAGATGCTTACTCTAATAACAATCTTGTTGGAAGGTATTAGAATTTTATGGCTTTAAAAATGATGATATTGTCTTTATCAGCACGGGGAGCGGTCGTGCCAAACTCCTCGTGTCAAACTCAAAAAGTGGTGCCACGTCAGCAAAATGGAGTTTGACACCAGAAATGCTATGGCACCAGAATTCAGTGGCATTGGTTTGACACCAGAATTCTGGTGCCAAACTTTTTTTTTAATTTTTTTAATTAACTATTATTTAAATAAACTTATTAAACTAAAATAAAATTCATTAAAATTAAAACATTACATTAAAAAAATACATAAATTAAAAGACATAAATTAAAATGCATAAATTAAAAGACATAATTTAAAAAACATAAATTTAACGGCGTCGGTCGACTAGTTTGGTGGTAGATATTCGGCTCGGATTCGTTCCTTTTGGGCGTTGATGATAGCGGCGTAGGTCGGATCCATCCCGCTTGTGTCGATTTGGAGAACTTTCATGTCCTCCGCAATCTTTTGAGCTTGAATCAACCGTCTTCGGTCTTCGCTCTCTTGCGAGAGCACTTGCATTTTGGCCTTGCGGTCTAAGTCGTATTGTTCCGCCATGAACTCTTGATAAGCGACCGGGTTAGAACCGGAGCTAGCGGTCGAGTTAGAACCGGAACGTTGACTTTTAGCAATTCGTTGCAACCCGGGTGACCGAGGCAACTCATCATCTCCAAAATGGCCCGGTTCCTTGTCGGTACCCCGGGTGGCCGAGCACCCTCGCCATATGGTTCTCATCGTTCTCCCCACTATGAGCAAGCGTTTCCTCATACAATTGGTTAAACTTCATAACCGCGGCATTCATTGGAGTCCACTTGCCCGTCAACATGTTCTTTGTACGCTCTTGGAAGCCTTTTTTGTTAGCTTCTTGATTGTACACATCTAGGATTTTGTACAAAAAAGTCGCCAACTTTTGATCACACCCGGTTTTTGGATCCTCGGAAATTTGAATGAAACTTTCCGCCAAAAGCAACTCCTCGGCTTGGGTCCACGCATGTCGAATTCGTCCTTCTTTGGTTTCTTTCTCAACTTCCACATCTTTTCCTTTGTTTCTTTTTGCTACCGACTTCTTACGACCGCGGTTAGGCTTCGACGTCGGGGTTTGAAGCGGTTCCTCTTCTTCTTCTTCGGTTTCGTCAACTAGGTGGTGAGATTGCTGCTCGGAATGTGGTTGGGAAGTGGTGAATTGGTTTGATTGTTGTTGTTTGTTCATTTGCATTTGCATTTTAAATTGGTGAAACAACATTTGTTCTTCTTGATTAGAATATTGAGGTTGGAAATTTGGATAGTAAGGCATTTGGGTGAATGAAGGTTGAGTGGAACCGCCCGGATTCGAAGACGACCCCGGAATTTGGTTGGTTGGGTCGGTAAGCATACCGGAAATCCAATTCGGGTTGGGATTCATTTTTTTAAGTGAAAGATGAGAGAATTGGTATAGAAATTGTGTGTGAAGTTATAAAATATAAAGGGGGTATTTATAGTATTTTTAAAGGGGTAAAAAATAGGGTTTTGGGGGTATTTTTTTCAAATATCCGATCCCCCCAACGGCTATTTTTCAAAAGAAAAAAAAAATTATCGATCGCGTAGGTTGTTAGCCACGGCGCGAGAGTGCTTGGCCCGAACCACGGAGTGGTGCGCCATGGCTCAATCTCGCGCCATGGCTTGGCACGAAATTATACTGTGACTTCTTATTTTGATTTGCACACCAAAAATATCATGTCTTGACATATATACCCTTACATCACTTTTACTCATATTCATTCTTACAAGGGTAAATGTCAAGTCACGGTACTTTTGAATGTGCCAATCAAAACAAAGAGTGTGCAAATCACCTCTTTTAAAAAAAACACGACATAAAAAAAACACAAGTAAGGTTACTTTTGTGCTTCCAGTAACCTTACTCCCACCTCACATCACGACTAGAAAAACACAAGTAACCTCAGTAGGTTTTCTTGTTGCTTAGAAGTAACATTACTTGTTAGGAGTAACATTACTCCTTCCACCAGTAATTCCATTCTTCCTCTTTCCACGATCTATATGATCCATATATTCCTCTGCTAGCTTGTTAATCATGTCCTCATCATTCTCCCTCTCTTTAGAAGAACTCGTCCTCGAGTGCTTGTCCTCATTCACCTCCTCGGAATGAAATTCATATAAATCTGACACATTGAAAGTCTTCGAAATACTCATAGTATTTGGCAAATCCACCACACAAGCATTATCATTAATCTTTTGAAGTATTTTGTACGGATTGTATTTCTTTGGCTGTAGCTTGCTATAAGTTCCGACCAGAAAACGTTCTTTGCGAAGAAACACCATTACCTCATCTCCCACTTGGAAAAACTTCTTCCGACGATGCTTATCCGCTGCAATTTTGTACTTAGCATTTGCTTCAGTAATGTTGGCTCGCACAACCTCATGAGTAGCTTGAACTTCTTCCACCATCCTATTTGCTTGAATATTCTTCTTCCTCTGTAGATCAACTAAATCCACCACGTGCCTTGGAGAAGTCTTGTACACAACCTCAAATGGTGAAAATCCCGTGGAACTATGAACCGCACCATTATAAGAAAATCCAGCTTGTGCCAACGACACATCCCAAAGCTTAGGGTTTTACCCACATAATCAACGTATCATATTCCTTAATGTGCGATTAAATACTTCGGTTTGACCGTCCGTTTGAGGATGAGCGGTACTACTAAAATTCAAAGATGTACCCAATCGTCTCCAAAGTGTCAACAAAAAATAAACAAGAAACTTACTATCCCGATCCGAAGTAATGGACTTTGGAACTCTATGCAAACGAACCACCTCTTGAAAGAACAACCTCGCAATATGTGCCCCATCCGAAGTCTTCTTACATGGAATGAAATGCGCCATCTTGGAAAACCTGTCAGCAATAAAAAACATAGTATCGACTCCCCGTCGAGTACGAGGAAGCCCAAGCACAAAATCCATCGAAATATCAACCCAGGGACTTTCAAGCACGGACAATGGCATATAAAGACTTGTATTTTGTGCTTTACCCTTTCCCTCTTAACACACGACACATCTCTTCACGAAAGCTCCAACATCCCTTTTTAATTGAGGCCAATAAAACCAACTTTCTACACTAGCAATAGTCTTATCTCGACCTAAATGAGCACTCGATCCTCCCGCATGTACCTCCTTAATCAATTGACTCCTAAGGGAAGTCTTAGGAATACACAAACGATTACCTTTAAACAAATAACCGTCAAGTAAAATAAAGTCACCCCGATGTTGCTTGGTTTCAAGCTCCATCCAAATGTTATCAAAATCTTCATCACTTGCGTACAACTTTATAATTGAATCGAAACCCACAACCTCGTTACTAATGATCACAAATAAAGTGGTATTTCTACTCAATGCATCCGCCACTTTATTACTTGCATCCGATTTATGCTTGACCACATAGTTAAATTTCTCTAAGAAACTCGCAGACCGTGCATGTATCTTATTTAAATGCCTTTGAGTTTGAAAATATTTGAGAGATTGATGATCCGAATAAACCATAAACTCTCGTTGAATTAAGTAATGCTCCCACTTCTTCATAGCTTGAACAACCGCATACAAATCTTGTTCATAAGCTGACCACTTTCGTCGCGCTTCATTTAGTTTCTCACTATGGAACGCTACGGGTCTCCCTTCTTGTGACAAAACAACCTGTTAAAAATCAAGAAAAGACTCGGTCACTACTAATATATCATAGAATAGCTCGTAGCGTAATATTTGGAAACTTACCAAGCTAACCGGGTCAACATAAGTCATCCTTATGTTGACCGACCATGCCCTTGGTATAAATACCCCTTCTCCACACAAGGAAAAGGGTTGGTTGTCTCATTTCTTTCCTTACATAATACATATTTTTTTCTCTCACTAAGTGATTCAACCCTCCACTTTCTCTCTCTAAACTTTCTTTCATATTTGATCTTGGTAAGTGTCTTGATGTATTTTACAATTGGTATCAGTCGCCATGGGGTGATATCGTGAGTTTGTGTGCGTTTTAGTCTTGATTTACACGTTTTTTTGGTTCGTTTGGTTCAAAAATCAAGCCTGGATTTTTGTGTTTAAACGTGTTAAAGTTTATGTTTTTAAGCAAGATCTAGGCCTAAGATAACTAAAAGTACAAGTTAAATCAAGGGACAAACGTCAAAAGGGTGTGTTTTTGGTGATTTTATGTCAAAAAGTATGTTTTTTAAGACTAGGAAATATGTATATGAAGGCTGCGAAACATGTATGCATGCGATTTGTGTAAGCGAAACATGTTTCTATGCGAATTATGACAGGTTGTTCTTCATGCGAAATACATATTTTTTAGGAAACAAAACTCTGCTTAATTTTTCTTAGTTCAAGCGAAATATGTTCTCATGAGAAATATGTTTCAAGCAAAATGAAAGTTTAAGAAAAGAACGAGAACATTTGAAATCAATTTATAAAGATCAGTTTGATTCAATTAAAAAGACACGTTTTCAAAACAAAGAACAAAGTGACTCTTTAATTAATCAACTTAATGCAAAGTCTATTGAAAATTTTGATTTAAATGCTACACTTCAAGAAAAGGTTTTTGCAATTACAGCATTAAAAAATAAATTAAGAATACTTAAAGGAAAAACTGTTGTTGATACTGTTGTTTCAAAACCTTCTACCACTACTCTTGCTCCAGGAATGTTTAAAATTGACTTGACACCACCAGATCCTAAATTGTTGAACAATGGGGAAGTTCACTCTTACTAACCTTAAGCATACTCAGGATCAAGCAGCTACTCTTAGGGAAATTGTCGAACAAGGTCGATTATTAAGCCCTCTAGATAGCACCCTTGACTATGCCTGTAAGTATGTAACTCGAATTCAAGAATTGCTAATTCAAATGAGTCAGTATTTCCCTAGTTCCAACAAATCTAGTTTAAAGAAAGTGACTGTCACACCAGTGAACAAGGACAAAAGAGTTAGATTTGCCGAACCTGTCACATCTTCAAATAACATACCAAACCAAACTGATTCTCTTAAAACCAAAGATTCTAACAAACCTATGTTGCCTTCTACAGGAGTAAACATTACTACTAGTATTAGCGGATCATAGCCTTCATGCAATACAAAGAAAAATAGGATTTTGCAAACACCTCGTAGCAATCAGAAGAATAAAGTAGAAGAACACCCTAGGCTAGTTAATTCCAGTTTATACAAGAAGAGTCGTGTTTCTGAACTTGTCTGTAATGAAAATGTTAAGCATTCAAATGCGAATTCTGATTTAATTTATGCTACATGTAATGAATGTTTGTTTTCTAAGCATAAGAGAAAAGAAAAAATATGGAAACCTACTGGAACGGTGTTTTATGAAATTAAATATAAATGAAAACCTACAGGAAGGACTTTCACTATAGATGGAAATAGGTGCCCTTTAACTAGGATTACCTCCACTAAAGTAGTGCCTCCTAAGGAAACCACTATCGAATCAGTGCCTGCACCAAAACCAGTAATTAAAGTTTACCGTAGGAGACCCAAAACGTCAAAATCTGTAGGTTCGAGTAGCAAATCTAAGACTGTAGAATCTAAGATTTCTAACAACTCAGAACCCACTCAATCTGGGGGATCCATAATTTCCGATGTTCCATATTCTTCTCTTCTAAATTGCAGGTGGTCCAAATCGTCCTCAGGTATTTGGACTCCGGTTGCTCTAAGCATATGATCGGAAATCGCTCTCAACTCATCAACTTCGTCACTAAATTTTTGGGTACCGTCAAATTTGGGAATGATCACATTGCTAAGATAATGGGTTATGGAGACTATCAAATGGGAAATGTTAATATATCTCGGGTTTATTTTGTGGAAGGGTTAGGTCACAACTTATTCTCCGTAGGACAAAAATGTGATTCTGGTCTCGAAGTAGCTTTTCGTCAACACACCTGTTTCATTCGTGACTTAGAAGGTGTGGATCTACTTAAGGGATCAAGGGGATCAAATTTATACACTATGTATCTGGAAAATTTGATGCTATCCTCTCCTATATGTCTCTTGTCAAAGGCCTCTAAGACCAAATCCTGGTTATGGCATCGAAGATTATCTCATTTAAACTTTGATTATATCAATTCACTTGCCAAAAATGGTCTAGTCCGAGGTCTTCCAAAGCTAAAGTTTTAGAAAGATCATTTATGTTATGCCCGTGCTTTAGGAAAAAGCAAGAAGCACTCCTACAAACCCAAAGTAGAAGACTCCATTCAAGAAAAACTATATTTATTGCATATGGATCTTTGCGGACCAATAAGGATTCAAAGTATCAATGGGGGAAATATATACTGGGTATTGTTGATGATTATTCTCGGTTTACGTGGGTGAAATTTTTACGAACTAAAGATGAAGTTCCAGATTTTGTGATTAAATTTCTTAAAATGATCCAAGTTCGTCTGAAAGCAACTGTTCGTAACATCAGGACTGCTAATGGCACAAGATTTGTCAATCAAACTCTGAAATCATACTATGAGGATGTTGGAATCTCACATCAAACATCAGTTGCTCTCACTCCACAACAAAACAGCGTTGTCGAAAGACGAAATCGAACTTTAGTGGAGGCTGCCCGCACCATGTTGATATTTTCAAAGGCTTCGTTATTTCTCTGGGCAGAAGTAGTCGCGACAGCTTGCTATACTCAAAACCGATCATTAATTCGTAAACGTCACAACAAAACACCGTATGAACTTCTCCATGATAGAAAACCTGACTTATCTTATCTCTGTGTCTTTGGTGCTCTCTGCTATCCCACTAATGACAGCGAAGATCTTGGTAAGTTGAAACCTAAAGCTGATATAGGAATCTTCGTTGGATATGCTCCTGCAAAGAAGGCATACCGAATCTACAATAAGATGACCCTTAATCATTAAAACTATTCATGTTGATTTTAATGAGTTGACAGCAATGGCTTCTAAACAATTCAGTTCAGGACTCGGGCCTCAACTTTTGACTCCTAGAACAATCAGTTCAGGACTCGTGCCACAACATCCTTCTCCAACACCTACTGTTCCACCAACAAAGAATGACTGGGAAATGTTGTTTCAACCAATGTTTGATGAGTACTTCAAGCCTGCACTAAGTGTTGATCATCCAGTTCCCGAAGTTCCTGCTTCAGTTACTGTTGTTTCAACCGGTACACCTTCATCAACGACAATTGATCAAGATGCACCTTCAATAAGTACCTTACAAAAAAACACAAGAAACATAATCTCCAGATATTCCTCTCGGTGTTGAAGAAGCTGATCATGATATTGAGGTTGCACATATGGATTTGGTCTTTCAATTCCAGAACCAAGTTCTACAGAATCTTCTTCGAGGATTGTCATCCCAACCAATGTACACTCAGTTAATCAACCACAAGAACACATAGGAAAATGGACCAAGGATCATCCGCTTGACAACATTATCGGTGATCTTTCCAGACCGGTATCTACAAGACTCCAACTACACACTGAAGCCCCGTTCTGCTATTATGATGTTTTCCTCTCCTCAATTGAACCTAAAAGTTACAAAGATGCATTAACAGAATCCTGTTGGATTGAAGCTATGCAAGAAGAGCTCAATGGGTTCGAACGTTTGGAAGTTTGAGAGCTAGTACCTTGTCCAGATCGTGTGATGATTATTACCTTGAAGTTAATTTACAAGGTGAAATTAGATAAACTGGGAGGTGTTCTGAAAAACAAGGCAAGGTTGGTTGCACGTAGATATCGTCAGGAAAAAGGCATCGACTTTGAAGAATCTTTTGCTCCGGTTGCACGACTCGAGGTCATCCGTATCTTCATCGCATTTGCTGCTCATATGAACATGTTCGTCTATTAAATGGATGTGAAAACCGCGTTCTTGAATGGCATTCTACGAGAGGAGGTCTATGTCAGTCAACCAGACGGGTTTGTAGATCCATAGAATCCTAATCACGTGTATAAGCTGAAGAAAGCCCTTTACGGCTTAAAGCAAGCTCCATAAGCTTGGTATGATTTGCTCTCGTCGTTTCTACTATCCCAAAAGTTTTCCAAAGGAACCGTTGATCCAACATCGTTCATTCGACGTGAAGGCACAAAAATCTTACTGGTATAAATCTATGTAGATGATATTATCTTTGCCGCCACTAAACCTGAACTTTGTAAAACATTTTCTTAAATAATGTGTGCAAAATTTAAGATGTCGATGATGGGCAAAATATCATTCTTTTTAGGATTACAATTTTCTCAAAGTCCCAGAGGCATCTTTTTAAACCAATCCAAATATGCTCTTGAAATTGTTAAAAAGTATGGTATAGATTCAACCCAACCCATGAATACTCCGATGGTGGAGAAATCCAAACTGGATGAAGATCTACAAGGGAAACCCATTGATCCTACACGTTATCGTGGAATGATTGGCTCCCTTATGTATCTTACAGCCAGTAGACCTGGCCTTGTATTCTCTGTATGCATGTGTGCCCGATATCAGGCTCGTCCTACCGAAAATCACTTAAATGCTGTTAAACGAATCTTTCGATACCTAAGAGGAACCATTAACATGGGTCTATGGTATTCGAAGGATTCTTATATTACACTAACAGATTATGCAGACACGGATCACGCCGGTTGTCAAGATACCAAAAAAGTACATCAGGAAGTCTACAGCTCTTGGGAGACAAATTAACGAGTTGGTCATCAAAGAAGCAAAAGAGCACTGCAATATCCAGTATGGAAGCTGAATACATTGCCTTATCTGGATGTTGTGCTCAAATCCTATGGATGAGATCATAACTGAGGGATTATGGTCTTGGATTCACCAAAATTCCACTGTACTGTGATAATAAAAGTGTTATTACCTTATGCTGCAACAACGACCAACATTCACGGTACAAACATATAGACATTCGATATCACTTTATCAAGGAGCAAGTAGAAAATGGTGTGGTTGAGCTTTATTTCGTCAGAACAGAATATCAGCTGGCAGATATCTTTACCAAGGCTTTAGGACGGGAAAGACTTGAATTTCTCATGAAAAAGCTTGGAATGGAAAGCATGTCTCCGGAAACAGTGAAAAAGCTGGCAGACGAAACTGAAGAGTAATGGTGGTACATCTTCACATATCCTATGTAAAAAAATAAAAACTAGAATAACCCAAAAAAGATTTTCATTTTTTATAAAAATTTTCAAAAACAAAATAGAAAAATGTAAAACCAAGAAAACAAAATACAAAAATATAAAATCATAAAATATCAAAAAATATGCTTTTCTTGACATGTCTTCTAGCATCGATAGTATTTACAACTTTAGAAATGTCATTCAATAATGACACGATGCTATAAATATAGTTCGAACAGAAGTTTCTAATGTTTTCAAAATATGTCAAAAATGGCTTGCTGTTATTTCAGACTGCAACCCGTTCTTCAACTTAAAGGCAAGTATTTTGTCAAAAAGAAATTTTGACCTCACAACGGGAATTAATTTTCTTGGGCATGGTCTACTTTACGATCATGCAAAGGTTTGTGTTTACTTTTCAGCACAACCCGTGCTTTCTGTCAAATAAGTGTACGTGTCAGTGCATTTATTTGCGTAAACGAGAGAAATCTTGTTTTTATTGGTGTTGTTTTTCATTATTATTAAACATATCAGTTTCTCATCAGAAAAGATTTTCAAAGAATTATCTATCACTCAAACAATGTCTATAGCTCTTTAAATAAAAAAGGGGACATTATTTGAGGGGGAGAAATAGTCAAATTCTTTTAATAATAATCTTTCAAAATGTCATCTCGGAATAAAAGGAAAAGTTCTTAAACAATAACGGATCATAAATTAAAGAGGAGTTAATATTATTTTAATTCAAAAGGACTTATTATTATATTGATTTTAACTTTTAAGGCCTAAATGGCAAAATCTAGGACTTAATATCTAAGTTTTAACTTTAGGGGCTTAATATGTCATTTCTATAATTTGTTTAGACTTAGGTATAAGTTTAATATGAAAATAGAAGAAGATATAAACCACAAGGACCACTTTTTCCATGTTTCAAATTATGGCCGGTTAACCCACTTGGGATACACGATTCGCACACACAAACTCTTATCAAAATCCAAACACCACATATCCTCTCTACACATTTCGCACCCTTCATATCTCGATATTAAAACTCGGTTTCAAGATTCAAGGTACACCCAAACATGTTCGTTAACTCTTTAGCATTACTTTGGTAAAAGGAATTAGCTAAAAACTCATTTTTACACTCGAAAATAAATTAAAATCGATTTAGGGTTCATAAGTAAAAAAGTTATGTTTTTGTCTAAATAGTTGAGGGGTTTTGTTCATTAGGGTGCGATTAAGACAAGTCCAAAACAATTTTGGATATATCTTAGTCGTTTATGAGTGATGTCGATTTTTGTGTGAGGTTTCATGCGAAAATTATATGTTATGCGTGTTTGTTTGTGGGTTTGTGTTTAGAAGCACCACATTAGCTTCCTTGTGATATTTTAACTTGTTCTTGATGCCTTAGATCCCTTTTACTTGGAAAAGATTGTGTCTTAGGTGCAAAAATACAAAAATAGTGAATAAGGTTACTCGTGTAATGTACAATGTGTGTTTGGTAACTACTATTTGTCCTTAAATGGTAGTTCTGAGCTCCTAGTTGTCCCTTTAATCCTATTGATATGTTTCTTCTTAGCCTATGCTTGTAAAATCTACCATGTCATGCTCGTTTGTTGCCAAAACCTTGTGTAAATGATCTCTGAGAGGCTTAGGTCTATATCGTGATGATGTTGATTGATTGTAACCTAAAAATCTATGTTAGGAGTTTGTGTCTATGCATGCGAAACATGTTTAGGATAAATAGTGCGAAACATGTTAAAATCTTATCCCATCCGAAATGTGTTAGGATTTTTCCATGCGAATCATGTTAGGTATCAATGCCATGCGAAACATGTAATATTCATAAAATTATGCGAAACATGCTAAGTCTTAACTGTGTGAAACATGTAGGCTTGTGCAAAACATGACAGGTGTTATATTCCATGCGAAATGTGTAGATTTATGAAAGGAAACTCTGCCTAAATTTTCTAAAATTTGTGTAATACTTGTTTCTTATGTCATACTCCTTCCTTGTCACAATTGAATGAGTATTATTTGTCACCTAAATGAATGTTTGTCCTAATCTCTCTTGGACTTATCTAGTTGACTTCACAAGTTGACTTTGACCATTAACCTTAGTTGACTTTATTCTTAGAAGTGCTTTAATACAAACATGTTTGCATGAAACCTAATCATAGAATAAGTCTAAAATCAATCAATCATCAAGGATATCCAATTTGCCTAATCAGTAGAAGCATAATCATGAATCCTCAAGAAATTTAACAAATTGATGCTCGTGATAACAAATGGGTTCCAATCAAGGAAAGAGTTAAGATTAGCTCTACCAACATCAGGCTGGAACCCACTTTACCTCAGAGGAAAGAAACATTTCAAGTTATGATCGATGTGGTTAAGAACTCTACTTCTTATAAAACTTTCACTATCTCTGCAGATGTCCCTGAAATCTTTATGCAACAATTTTGGTACACAATCAAGAATGTTCCAGGCACCAATTCTTCTGAGTTCATGCTTTCCAACAAGAAGTGCTTAGTTGATGTTGAAGTCTTCCGAAAGATCCTTGATATTTGTCCTAGAGTTGAAGGAGAAGACTTTACTGAGGTTCAAGATGATGATGCAACTCTCACTTTCCTTATTGATATTGGTTACAAAGGTCTACTACACAAGTACACCAACATGTATGTAGATCATATGCATCAACCAGGGAGAACTCTGGCAGCTATCATTAACAAGTATCTTTCTGGCAAGACTGTAAGCAATGACACGTTGAGGAAATCCAAAATTGACATATTGTGGGGCATGTTCTACAGGGAGAATGTTGACTATCCTGAATTGATCTGGGAGGACTTTGTTTACCAGATTGACAACATGAAGGAGAAGAAGTCTAGGAAGAAAACATGTCATTTCCCAGATTCACCAAAGTCATCATCAAACACTTCCTCTCACAGCACCAATCACTTTCCAAACTGAAGCATAAACATTACCACACTATCAAAGATGACGGTATTGTTAGCAGATTGAAATTTGTAAGGATTGGAGAAATCTATCAGGAATATGGATTGGCTATTCCTGAAATGATGCTGAATGATGAGATCAAGTAATATGAGTCTTATTAAATGTACATCAAATACTCCGAAGGCTTGATACCTCCAAATAAAAGTAAAGGTAAAGGGTCTCAAGGAAAGAAGGATGCTGATGACTCACAGGATACAGTTGATCTATCTAAAGAGTCAGAACCTAAACCTGAACCTGCTAAAAAGACTGGAAGCAGAAGTATAATGGGTGTAGTCATTTAAGATACTCCAAGTGCTCCAAGAAACCATCCAAATTAAAGCTCAAGAAAAAGGGTATTCAAAACCTGACTCTTGAAGAGCAAGAAGCTGCAGTTACTATGCAAGCAATCAAGAACAGCAAGAAGACCTTGAAAAGTCTACCCACTACAGGCTCAAATGAAGGCACTAACACCGGGTCAGGAGATCTCGATGAGCCCAAAGGTATTTCTTCTGCTAGAGCAGACTTTACTTATGAATGAGGTTCGGAGAAAGACAGTGAGCACTCTAAAGATGATCAACCAAAGCTTGATGATGAAGAAAAGAATGATGATAATGATGCTGATGATGAGAAAGATGATATTAATGATGCAGAAACTGAATCTGATGAAGAAGATATCTATAAGTACAAGATTCATGTGTACAAAGGCGTAGATGAAGAGATGAAAGATGTTGATACTGTTGAGTTTAGGAATGATGAAGGGGAAATGAATGTAGCTGAAGATGCTGGTATTGAAAAGATTGCTGAAGAAACGATTGATGATGTGTCAGCTGGGAATGCTATGGCCACTGATCTTCAAACCAAAGAGACTACTATAGTACCTCTGCAAACTTCCAGTCAATCCGTATCGTCTGGATTTGGTACTCAATTCCTTAACTTATCTTTTGATATATCTTTGACTGGTATACTTAAAGATTCTGCTGATGCAGAAATTAGCTCATTGATGGATGTTCCAATCCAACATGATACACCATAACTCCAATCTCCATCAACACTCAGGGTTCCTGTATTTGTGATTCAGGAGACTACCACACTTACACCCATTATAGAAATCCCAACAGAAACTCCAGTTACAACATCACCTCCACCTCCTCCATCTATCTCCACACTTGTATGTGTACAACAAACACTAGCACCAATACTTACACTACCAATCATAACAGAAGCTCTACCTATCACCACTGCTGTCTCTGAATCTAATGCACTCAATGCTCTTCAGCTAAGAGTTGCAGAATTAGAAAAAGAAGTGTCTGAGCTGAAGAAATCTGATATCTCTAAAGAAGTTCTTGCTTCTCTCAAGTCTCAAGTTCCACAAGTTGTTAATGATTTTATTGAATCAAGGCTTGGTAATATTCTTCAAAATGAGTTTTTAAATAACACAACTGACATGATGAAGCAATACAACGTGAAGCTAACTCCTGAGATTATCAACCTTTAAACAGAAATAATTAAGCTTGAAAAAGAATCTGAGAAGCCTGTTTCAGAGATTGAAAGATCAAGAAGGAACAAGCTAAGAAGCAAAAGATGCCCAAGTATACTATTAAGTCTACTAACACAGTGACACTTAAAGATTTTGATCATAAAAGCTCTCTCTACCAAACCATGCATAATAACAAGACTTTCAACAGAAATCCTGCTAATCATGCACTGTACCATGCACTCATGAAAGCTTTGATAGCCGATGAAGATGCCATGGATAAGGGAGTTGCTGATACAGTCAAATACCATAAGAGACAACATGATGATGATGATGATGATGAAGAAGGCCCTTCTGCTGGATCAAACCAGGGTAAGAGAACAAAGAGGAGAAGAACTACAGAGTCAGAGTCCTCCAAGAAGCAATCCACCACCAAGGAATCACCTAAAGGTAAAGCTTCATCTAAAGGCTCCAAAACTGGCAAGTCTGCAACAACAAAGGTGCCAGTTGAAGAACCTATTGCGAAGGTGGTTATGGATGACATGGAGAATACTATTAATGAAGATGTAGTTAATGATGCTGATCAACCACAAGAAGATGCATCACCAAAGACCAACAAACCTTATAACGACATTTGGTTCATATAACCTCCAAGGCCTCCTACTTTCGATCCTGAATGGAACACAGTCCAGGTTATTACTGATGAACCCGAGCAACAATGGTTCAATGATCTTTTGGCCGCAAAAAAGACCCTTTCACTTTTGATGCACTTATGGCTACTCCTATTGATTTCACCAAGTTTGCTCTCCATGGACTCAAGGTAGAAAAACTCACTAGAGAAATTTTGGTAGGTCCAGTCTACAAGATCTTCAAAGGTACATGTGCAAGTAGCGCCGAGCTGGAGTACACCATGAAATAATGCTTTAAAGCATTAACAAACAAGCTTGATGGGAACAATCCTGAAGGTGATAAATGTACATTTGACTTCACCAAACCTTTTCTGATACAAGGTCGTCCAGGTCATTCAACCGTGGCTGCAGACTATTTCTTCAACAATGATATAGAATTTCTCAAGTCATCTGATCCTAAGAAGTCTTACATTACTTCAATCACTAAGACAAAGGCTGCAAGGTACAACCTAAAGGGAATTGAAGACATGATCCCTAAGCAATGGAGTAAGTCTGTAGTTGGATACGATAAAGATGCTGAACATGGTATTAAGCACTTGGATTATCAACGAAAGTTATGGTATAGATCTCAGAACAACATACAATCTAAGCACGATGTCTACTCAACTCAAAAGATTTTAAGTGTGGTCAGTGTGAAGGTTAATAAACTGCATGGATATGGTTACTTGGAAGAGATAGTGGTGAGAAGAGCTGACAAACAAAAGTACAAGTTTAAAGAAGGTGAATTTGTTAATCTACACTTGAATGACATTGAAGATATGCTTCTTCTCGCTGTTCAACACAAGTTGTTTCAACTCGAAGGTGATCAAATTGTAGACTTCATTACAGCAATGCGTATGTTTACAAGAAGCCTCATTATCAAAAGAAGAGTTGAAGATGTACAACTTGGTGTAGAGAGTTATCAAAAGAAGCTCAATCTCATTAGACCTCAAAAGACCTATCCTGGAATCGAAGCCAAAGAGTTGTTTACACCGTCAGTCCCACCAGGCATAATCAATGAAGACAAGAACGGGAAAAAGGGAATCATGTGGGCTGTTGAGCTTCACAAGTTCTCATACGGGATGCTTAAGTTTGTTCATGATAAACTCCATCACAGGGTGCTGGATTTCAAATTGGACTACAACTTCGGAATGCCCAAAAGGAAATGGACAACAACTGATCAGAGGAGATCGAGTCTCATGGTAGAATTGATGGATAAGCAGTTGCGCGAAAAGGGAGATTATCAGAAACCTGGAGAGATTGGTTGGTGCTAGGAAACTCGAGATGAACTACAGATTGATGACACGCACAGAGTGGTCGTCAGGTCCTATCTCAAATCTTATCTTGCGAATACTGTGAATAAGTAGTATAAAATAGACTGCTAGAATAGGCTATATAGTTGTTGAGTATGAAGTTTTTCAAGAATTTCTTCATAAATTCAAAATATTTCAAATTATCGTACTCAACACTATATAATACCCTCATTAATTGAGGGGGATCATTAAAATGTTCTGAATTAGGCTTGTGTATAATAAGAACATTTTTTCCCATTTTTTAAACATATTTAAATCATTTGGTATTCAAAATATCAAAGGGTTTAAAATTTTTGATAAAGGGAGAAAATGTGATTAAAATATATGGTTAAAGATGTGATTTTATGGACTCAAGTGTGAACTCCACCATCCATGTGCTAAACATTTTTAAATATCGATGCACATGTTAAAGGGGAGCATTTTGTTGGGATTAAAAGCCTCTTGATGCTGTTTGGAAGTTACTACCGCTAGTGGAAGTTAAGACTGCTAAGGTTAGAATTACTGCTGCTAAGCAAAACTTAGTGCTGCTCAGTAATCTTAATATGCTAAGTAGTTAGTATTGCTAGTTACTACTGCTAGTGTATATTACTACTGCTAGTGTAACTTAGTACTGCTAGTATAACTTAGTACTGGTAGTATATGTTAGTACTGCTAGAGTAAAGTTAGTACTGCTAGAGTAAAATTAGTACTGCTGGTGAAGATTGAAGAAAATATTCTAAGTAGTTACTACTGCTTATACACAGTTAATGCTGCTGGTGTATAAGTTACTATTGCTGGTGTTCAGAGTTAATGCTGCTGGTACAAAGTTACAACTGCTTAAAGATTAAGACCGCTGAAAGAGTTTCTACTGTCAAGGGATGGATAAAGACAGAAGAAAAGATAAAGATTGCTTATCAGATACATATGAGATATTTTTTTAAAAGATACGTATAAGTTATTTGTTTAAAAGATCATGATAGCTTAGGAAAATATTGTAAGCCAGTTAGGACTCCTTGGTGTATAAAAGGAGGTCCTAGGACATAGAGTTAGATATCTAGAAATCTTTTGTTTTGATATTGTTTAGCTTCAAGGTTTTGTAACCCTAATACTAGTTAGAGTATTCATATTAATATATTGAAGCTTTTGTTTGTTAATCTATGTGTTCATTAGTATTACTGTTTCATTGAAGAATTCTTCTTATATTAAAGATTAGATTCTGTATAATCTTTAGTATTATCAAACAAAGTTTCTATCAAACAAAGTTTCTACTATAGTGTGTAGATTTATCTTTGCATATACTAGACTTACACACGCTAAGGAATTAACAGACATCACATTCAGTAGTAGCAAACAAGTGGGTATCAGAGCTGTTGCCTTTGAGAACTTAGCTAAAAAGACATGGATCAAGACTCAGGTACATATTGGCGGCATCAAAAGTGCCTATGCTCAAACCATAGTGATCTGCATGATCTTTGAGGATGAGGAGTGGACACAGTACATCCAGATGTTGACAATGATCTATTGGAGCACTCATAGAGAATGGAAACACTGCAGCGCAAAACCAATACTTATGGAAGAGATGTTGTATGAAATGTTAATACTCCTACCACTGCTGAAGAAAAAGACACAAATGCGGTTAGAGTGAAGGCAATAAGCACTTTATTGATGGGCCGTCACCTAATGAACATCAATTGGGGGGAAAAGACTTTTAACTCCATCAAAGATGACCAAGTCCATTACTAACAGGCTAATGAGAAGAGGTTTAGAGAGGAAGCTTGCAACTAAAAAAGACTCAGAGGAATCTATAAAGCAGCATAGTGAAAATTATAATACCTGCATCTAGCTCACAGAGGTGTTGATCAAACCTTGATAGGCCTTCAAAGCTCATCAGCGTCAATTGGAGGATTTATGATAGAAACTATCTCACCCAAGAAGATGCCGAATCACAACTTCTTTTAAGAATATGTCACCAGAAATGGAACACATATACCTATTGTGAGGAGGAACAAGCCTGAGATAGAATACATTAAGCTGGATGATCTTAACAACAACCTGAAGATATATGAACAAGAGTCAAAGGGACATCAAGCCTCAGCACGAAACACATTAAAACGTAGCTTTTTATCCTCAATAGCAACCATCATTACAAAGGGAGTATTTAATACTGGCTCAAGGGTGCTACAATTATTAGCACCTCAAGCATACTGCTATTATAACTCAAAAACAATTGACAACTGAGTGAAGTTTGTCATCTGTGCTTTCTTTGCAAGTCAAACCAAACAGTCTACAGCTGACGAATAATGAACTTGCAAAACAAATTAATCATGTGATTTTAGAAGAGAAGATTTAAGGTGGTAGATAGTTATGCTAACAATGAGAGGCAAGGGAGATCTTAAAGACAATGGAAGGAAGTTGTCGTGTGAATGTACTAAGACCATTGGGTTTAATAAGTCTAAGGTGAAGTGTTACAACTGCCACAAAAGGGGACACTTTGCAAGGGAGTGCATGGCTCCAAGGAACCAAGAAAACAGGAACAGGGAAAGCACAAAAAGAAGTGTGCAAGTGTATCCCCTACTACTTCCCAATGCTTTGATCACATGTGAAGTTCCTTGGTGATAATGGATAGAGTGATCAAGCAGAAGAATGTCCAACTAACTTGCACATCATGGCTAACCTCTTGTTACAAGTCTAAACTCTAAGGTATCTACTTGATTCAAGACTGTTCATCATCTATGTTTAGAAAATGTTTAAAAATCTAAAGAACAAAATGAACAACTTGTTAAATGATTTTAAGGACATCCTAAGTTAAAATGCTACTTTGCGAATAAAATAGGTTTTAGAGTATGTAGAAAGCAAGACTTCTAGTTTAGAAGAAACAATCAGTCCTGGTTTATAAGGAAGATAGCAGGTCCTTAAAACGTGAGATTTGATTTAAGAGAAGTAGCATTACAGAGGCTTAGGAAAAGTTGAATTAGGCTCAAAAAACAAAAAGGACGAAATTCCCAGCTAAATAGTAGAAAATTTTCCAGAGTCATCTAAAAACTTAAACAACCTACTAGAATTGTCCCGATAGTTGAAATAAGAATGCAAAACATGTTTAGGGTATATAATCTGTTCCACCTCCCCATACAGGAACTTTATGCTCCAAAACCTAATTTGTCATTCTCTAGTCCAAGAAGAGGATTGTGAATGGCCTATAGATATGATCCTACAGTTTAAAGAAGCCTGTAGTTTAGACCGGAGTTAAAGCTTAGGCTAGTGAAGCAAAAGCCTAAATTATTTAGGAAGAAAAATGGTGCTACCAATTATTGAGGAGTGGGGTAGTCCTGATGGTGAAGGAAGAAGAAGTGGCCTCATGCTAAGATTGAAAAGAAAACACATAAAGCAAGCTAGTTTGTCAGAGTTAAAAAAGTACTATTGTCAAAGCTAAACAAACAAACAAAACTAATAGGAATCTCATTGCTAAACAAGTTGAGCACATAATCAAAACACTCACATTCCTAGATGGCAATCAAAGAAAACTAGAATAATAAATAATCCTTAAAGATTAGGAAGCGTATATATGAGATGATAACAAAGCCTGCTATGTAATTGGAAGTTTGAGATCACCTGCAATAATGAATTGTGATACCATCAGAGAACAGATTAATATTTAAAAAGATGGTAAAACTCAGTTGGAATGGAACTATACACAATAAGGAGGTAACGACACCAGTAATTTTTTCTAGAGAATGACTCACCACAGTCCTAAAGAGCGAACCTGTTCCCAAAAGCAGTATTAATAGGTCCTGGCCCTAGTATCACCTTACTTACACTGCTGAGACCAGTTAATATTGCAACAAAACTCCAGAACAACAGGGAATCAGTGCAAGACCAATGAAAAATGTTTTTTTATACAGCACAATCAACCTGTTCTAGAAGGCCCATTAAACAACCGAGAAAATAGAGCATTTAAAGAGCAGTAATTCAATTAAATCTCATAGGTTTTAATACTGTTAAGAATAAAAATGTTAATACTGCTAGGCTAAAAGCAGTAGTTAACACTGCTAGGCCAAAAGCAGTAATTAATGCTGTTAAGGGAAACCAAGTTAATGCTGTTAAGGCCTTAACTTGTTAGGTTTGGAAACCAAAGACTAAAGTTATAGAACATGTTTCTAAACACAACAGTGCATCAATCACCCTGAAGAAGTTTGATTATGTTGATGTACAAGGCAGATCCAAGTCAGTGATGGCTTGGGTCCCCAAAAGAAACTGATTTTGTTACCACATGTGCAGGGCAATCTACAAATGGATTTACAGGATAAAGGAGTAATTGATAGTGGATGCTCAAGGCACATGATAGAGAACATGTCTTATCTTACTGACTTTGAAGAAATTGATGGAGGATATGTTGCCTTTAGAGGTAATCCTAAAGGAGGGAAAATCACAAGCAGAGGTACGATCAAAACTGGTAATTTAGATTTTGAGGGTGTGTATTTTGTAAGAGAGTTAAAGTTTAACCTCTTTAGTGTTTCACAAATGGGTGACAAAAAGAATAGTTGTTCTCTTTAATGACACTGAATGTATTGTTTTATCTCCAAACTTTAAGTTAACTGATGAAAGTCATGTTTTACTTAAAGTTCCTAGAAAGGACAATATGTATAGTGTTGATTTGAAGAATATTGTTCCTAAAAGAGGTCTAACTTGTCTCTTTGCAAAAGCCACATCTGATGAATCTAAACTTTGGCATAGGAGGCTTAGACACATAAATTTCAAAACTATGAATAAACTGGTTAAGGGAAATCTTGTAAGAGGTTTACCTTCAAAACTTTTTGAAATTAATCAAAACTGTGTTGCTTGTCAAAAGGGAAAGAAACATAGAGCTTCTTGTAAGTCCAAAACTGTAAGTTCAATCAGCCAACCTTTACATATGTTGCATATGGATTTGTTTGGTCCAACATTTGTAAAAAGCTTAATGAAAAAGATGTATTGCCTAGTTGTCACAGATGATTACAGTAGGTTTAGTTAGGTTTTCTTTCTAGCTTCTAAGGATGAGACTATTGGAATTCTTAAGTCCTTTATAACCGGAGTATAAAATCTAATAGATCAAAGGGTTAAGGTAATTAGATGTGACAATGGAACCGAGTTCAAGAATAAGGAGATGAATCAGTTTTGTGAGAGAAAAGGTATTAAGAGAGAATTTAGTGTAGCTAGAACTCCTCAACAAAATGGAGTAGCTGAGAGGAAAAATAAAACACTAATTGAGGCTGCTAGGATAATGCTAGCTGATTCTAAGCTACCTACTACTTTTTGGGCTGAAGCAGTTAATACTGCTTGCTATGTAAAAAATAAGGTATTGGTAACTAAGCCTCATAACAAGACCCCTTATGAACTTTTTCTTGGTAGAAAACCAGCTTTAAGCTTTATGAGACCATTTGGGTGTCCTATTACAATTCTTAATACCATAGATAATGGTAAGGCTAATGAAGGATTCTTTGTTGGGTACTCAATCAATAGTAAAGCATTTAGAGTATTCAATAGTAGAACTAGGATAGTTAAAGAGAATCTGCATGTTCAGTTTAGTGAGAATACACCTAATATTACAGAAGTGACCAAAATTGGCTTATTTGAATATTAAGCACTAACAAAGTCAATGAATTATAAGCCAGTTGTTGCAGGAAATCAGTCTAATGGTAATGCAGCTACAAAAGCATGTGATAATGCAAGAAAAGCTAGTATGGAGATAGTACCTGGCAAAGATTACATACTGCTACCATTGTGGCATGCTGATCTACTATTCTCTTAATGTTCAAAGAGTTCTCCTGATGCTGGATTCAAACCTTCAAGTGATGGTGAAAAGAAGGTTGATGGTGACCCAAATAAGGAGGATGAAAGTAATGATCAAGAGAAGGATGATAATGTTAACAGCACTAACAATGTTAATACTGCTAGTGATGGAAACAACACTAATAATGTTAATGCTGTTAGTTCAACCGTTAATGCTGCTGGCATAGAAGTTAATGCTGTTGGTGCAAAAACAAGCATTGAACTTCCAGATGATCCAAATATGCCTGAATTAGAAGAAATTATCTATTTAGATGATGATGAAGATGTTGGTGCAGAGGCTGACATGAACAATTTAGATGCATTTGTGCCTGTCAGTCCTATTCCAAATACAAGAGTACATAAAGATCATCCAGTTGAACAAATTATTAGAGACTTGAATTCAGCACCTCGAACAAAAAGAATGACAAACAATTTGGAAGAACATGGTTTGTTTAGTTCAGTTCAACAAAGAAAAAATCATAAACACTTTCAAAATTGCTTGTTTGCTTGCTTTTTATCACAAGAAGAACCCAAAAAGGTAATTCATGCATTGAAGGATCCAAGCTAGATAGAGGCTATGCAAGAAAAACTTCTATAATTCAAGTTACAAGAAGTTTGGACCTTGGTGGATTTACCAAATGGCAAAAGGGCTATTAGGACTAAATAGGTTTACAGGAACAAGAAGGATGAAAGAGGCATTGTGATAAAGAACAAAGCAAGGTTGGTTGCACAAGGGTACACACAACAAATGTAAAGACGAAGGGAATTGACTATATGGAAGTCTTTGCCCCATATTGTCCATAATTGAAGCAATTAGGCTATTCTTAGCCTATGCCTCATTTAAAGACTTTGTGGTGTACCAGATGGATGTTAAGAGTGCTTTTCTTTATGGTAAGATTGAAGAGGAAGTCTATGTTTGTCAACCACTAGGATTTGAAGATCCAGACTTTCCTGACAGAGTATACCAAGTAGAAAAGGCACTTTATGGACTACACACAAGAAGAAGGGATTGACTATGATGAAGTCTTTGCCCTTATTGTCAGAATTGAAGCAATTAGGCTATTCTTAGCCTATGCCTCATTTAAAGACTTTGTGGTGTACCAGATGGATGTCAAGAGTGCTTTTCTTTATGGTAAGATTGAAGAGGAAGTCTATGTTTGTCAACCACTAGGATTTGAAGATCCAGACTTTCCTGACAGAGTATACCAAGTAGAAAAGGCACTTTATGGACTACATCAAGCTCCCAGAGCTTGGTATGAAACCTTGTCAACTTATTTATTGGACAATAGGTTTCAGAAAGGAAAGATTGATAAGACTTTTTTTTATCAGAAGGGACAAAGGTGATATTCTATTAGTTCAAGTGTATGTAGATGATATCATTTTTGGCTCTACAAAGAAGTCTTTATGCACTGAGTTTGAAAAGATGATGCATAAGAAGTTTCAGATGAGTTCTATGGGCGAACTCACATTCTTCTTAGGATTGCAGGTAAAGCAGAAGGATGCTGGAATTTTTATCAGTCAAGACAAATATGTAACTGAGATTTTGAATAAATTTGGTTTTACTGAAGCACACCTATGGAAACTCAAAAGCCTTTGCTCAAGGATGAAGATGGTAAAGAAGTGGATGTTCATTTGTATAGTTCAATGATTGGTTCATTGATGTATCTTACTTCTTCAAGACCTGATATTATGTTTGCAGTGTGTGCCTGTGCAAGATACCAAGTCAACCCAAAAGTGTCACATCTTCATACTGTGAAAAGAACTTTTAGGTACTTAAAAGGTCAACCAAAATTAGGCCTTTGGTATCCAAAAGATTCACCTTTTGATTTGGTAGCATACACTGATAGTGATTATGCTGGAGCAAGCTTGGATAGGAAGTCCACAACAGGAGGTTTTCAATTCCTTGGGTGTAGATTGATTTTATGGCAATGAAAGAAACATACTGTGGTTGCTAATTCAACAATAAAGGCTGAATATGTAGCTGCTTCAAGTTGCTGTAGTCAAGTGCTTTAGATTCAAAATTAATTGCTTGATTATGGGTATAACTTTATGCATACAAAGATCTATATTGATAATGAGAGTACTATATGCATAGTTAAGAACCATGTTTTTCATTTAAAAACAAAGCACATTGAGATTAGATATCACTTTATCAAAGATTCCAATGAAAAGAAGCCAATTCAAATGATCAAGATTCACACTGACAAGAATGTTGCAGATTTGCTTACAAAAGCATTTGATGTAAGTAGATTTCAATATCTGATTGCTAGTATTGGTATGCTCAATCTCTGAAGTCTTGATTAAGGAAAGGATGTTTGGAATGGAATGGAAAAGCTGCTAGAGTTAGTGCTGATAACTTCAAGTTTCTGCTATTAAGTATAATTAATACTGTTAGCTATACTTAATACTGCTAAGTTAATACTGTTAGTTATACTTAATACTGTTGGTATAATTAATACTGTGAGAATTGAGAGAATATGGTGAGTTGAAAAACAGAAAGAAAGATGTGTGAAATAAAAACAGACAGAGTGATACTGTGAGCAAAAAGAATTGAGAGAAAGCAAAAATAGACAGAAAGAAATGTGATCAAAAAGAATTGAGAGAAAGCAAAAATAGACAGAGAGAAATGTGAGCAAAAGAATCGAGGGAAAGCAAAAACAGACAGAGAGAATTATGAGTAAAAAGAATTGAGAGAAAGCAAAAAACAGACAGAGAGAATTGTGAGTAAAAAGAGTTGAGAGAAATCAAAAACAGACAGAGAGATTTTGTAAGCTAAAATGTTAATTTGATGATGGAAAAGCTGATTAGAATGGAATTAGAGTTAATGCTGGTGATTCAAAGTTAATGCTGCTAGACATAAACTTACGGCTGCTAGGGAAAGTTAATGCTGCTAGGCATAAACTTACGGCTGCTAGGGAAAGTTAATGCTGCTAGGCATAAACTTACTGCTGCTAGGGAAAGTTAATGCTGCTAGGCATAAACTTACTACTGCTGTTGAAAGTTAATGCTGCTAGGCATAACTTACAACTGCTGGTGAACGTTAATGCTGTTGAGGGTATTTTCATAAATACTTAGATTAAGGGTTTCATTCAATCATTTAATCGATTTCAATCTTTCATATACTCTCTAATCATAAACCCTAACTCAATTTCATCATTCATCATCAAAACCCATCACAATGACGACCCTACAGTTTGCTGATACTCATAATTTAGTTGTGTTTTTGACTAAATCTGCTAAAAGCGAAGGGTTTGAGCAGATAGTGGATTTTCTAAATGCACATACCATAAAGTATGATTTAACAGTCAATCCTACTATATATACATCGTGCATTGAACAGTTCTGGTCTACTGTCAAGGCAAAAATGGTTAATGAGGAAGTTTAGTTACAAGCCCTAGTAGATGGGAAGAAGATTGTTGTCACTGAAGCATCTGTAAGAAGAGATCTTCAACTGGAATATGCTGAAGGTATTGATTGTCTGCTAAATGCTACAATTTTTGAACAGCTTACACTCATGGGGTATGAAAAACTTTCACAGAAGCTTACATTTTATAAGGCTTTCTTCTCTCCCCAATGGAAGTTCCTTATTCATACTGTTTTGCAATGCATAAGTGCTAAGACTACTGCATGGAATGAATTTAGTAGCACCATGGCATCTGCAATCATCTGCTTAGCCATAAACCAAAAGTTCAACTTTTCCAAGTGTATTCTTGAAAGTATGGTGAAGACCTTAGATAATGAGGGTAAATTCTTGATGTATCTAAGATTTATGCAAGTCTTTTTGGATAATCAGCTGGAAAGGATGGAAACTCATGATGAAAATATATTGCACCCTCTCACACAAATAAGATTTTTGCTAACATGAAAAGGCAAGGAAAAGGGTTTTCTGGTAAGAAAACACCCTTATTTCCAACAATGGTGGTTTAAGCTCAAGAAGAAATGGGTGAATGTTCAGAAATTCCAAATGATCCCCATCATACACCCATCATTACTCAACCATCAACATCTCAACCCCAGAAGAAACAAAAACCAAGGAAGCCAAAGAGAAAGGACACTGTGGCACCTTTGCCTAGTGGTCCTACAACCAATATAGCAGATGAGGCTTTCACTAAGGAGAATGTATCTAAACATTCCAATGATCCACTACTCAGTGGGGAGGATAGACTAAAACTTGAGGAATTGATGGCACTATGTACCAACTTACAAAACAGGGTTCTTGATTTGGAACACACAAAGACCACTCAGGCATTGGAGATTGACAGCTTAAAAAGGAGGGCCAAGACGCTTGAGAAGAAACAAAGGTCAAGAAATCATAGGCTTAAAAGATTATACAAGGTTGGTTTGAGTGCTAGGGTTGTCTCCTCTGAAGATGAAGGTTTGGGTCAGGAGGATGCATCTAAACAGGGGAGGAAAATTCATGATATTGATGCTGATGAAGACATCACCCTGGAGAATATTTATGATGAAGATATGTTTGGTGTTAATGATTTAGATGGTGATGAGGTGGTTGTTGAAAGTGAAGTTGCTGATAAAGATGTAAATTTAAGTGTTAATGAAGTTTCATTGGCTCAAGCACTTGCAGCTTTGAAAAGTGAAAAAGTTCAGGAAAAAGGGGATGTTATTAAAGAGCCAAGTATACCAGTTAGTGCTGCTTCAACAAAGGTTAGTACTACTACAACAACAACTGCCGCTACAACAATTATGGCTGCTAGCACAAGACTTAGAGCTAAAGGGATTGTTTTTCATGAATAGGAGCAAGCAACTACACCAATAGTTTTTTCACAACAATCATCACAGGTTCAGGACAAGGGTAAAGGCAAAATGGTTGAAGAAGAACCTGTAAAGAAAATGTCTAAGAAAGAACTACTCAAGCTTGATGAAGAACTTGCATTCAAGCTACAAGCTGAAGAAGAGGAAGAAGAAAGGCTTACCAGGGAAAAAGTTCAAAAAATTGAAGAAGCCAATACAACTTGGGATGATATTCTGGCTAAAGTTGAAGCTGATTATCAGTTGGCTCAAAGACTGCATGATGAAGAACAAGAGCAGTATACTGATGATGAAAAGGTAAAATTCTTTTGTAAGTTCTTAAATCAAAGAAGAAAGTTCTTTGCAGCAAAAAGAGCTGAAGCTAAAAGGAACAAACCACCAACTCAAGCTCAACAAAGAAAGCTGTATTCTACTTACTTGAAGAACATGGAAGGATATACACTGAAACAATTGAAAGGATTCAAGTTTAAAGTTATCAAGAACATGTTTGACAGAGCTTTCAAGAGAGTTAACACTTTTGTTGATCATGAAAATAAGTTGATAGAAGAGAGTTCAAAGAAAGGTGAAAATGAGAAAGAAAGCAGTTAAAAAAGAACAGGAGAAGAGCTTGAATCTGAGAAATCAAAGAAGCAGAAGTTAGATGAAAAAGTGGAAGCAAAAGTAGATGATGCTAAGGAAGCTGAAGAGCTTAAGCAATGTTTGGAAGTAGTTCCAGATGATGGAGATGATGTAACTGTTGATGCTATACCTTTGTCTATCAAAATTCTAATTGTTGACTATAAGATCTACCAAGAAGGGAAGAAAAGTTTTTTCCAAATTATCAGAGCAGATGGTAATTCTCAGATGTACTTAACTTTTACAAAGGTGCTTAAAAACTTTGATAGAGAAGACTTAGAAGTTCTTTGGAAGATAGTCAAAGCTAGATTTAAGAAGACAGAGCCAGTGAATAACATGGATAACTTACTTCTTAATTTGAAGACCATGTTTGAACATCATATTGAAGATAGTGTATGGAAGAATCAACAAGGATTAGTTAAAGTGCTGAATTGGAAGCTTTTTTATTCTTGTGGAGTTCATTGTGCAATAGTGTAATCCATACCATATTATCTATTGGTTGAGAAGATGTATCCACTTACAAAGCACACACTACATCAGATGTTTAATGATGTGAAGCTTCAAGTTGATTATGAGTGTGGAATGGCATATTAGCTTCTTAGATTGGACAAGAAACAGCTTAAGGAAGGCTATGTACCTGAATGAAGTGTTTAGAAGAATCCTCCTAGTGATTGATGAAGCTTTTAATGAAACTTGATGATTTTGAAGAAGAATATCAAGTTTAGGGGAGGATTGTTGGGATTAAAAGCCTCTTGATGCTGTTTGGAAGTTACTACCGCTAGTGGAAGTTAAGACTACTAAGGTTAGAATTACTACTGCTAAGCAAAATTTAGTGCTGCTTAGTAATCTTAATATGCTAAGTAGTTAGTATTGCTAGTTACTACTGCTAGTGTATATTACTACTGCTAGTGTAACTTAGTACTGCTAGTTACTACTGCTAGTATAACTTAGTACTGGTAGTATATGTTAGTACTGCTAGAGTAAAGTTAGTACTGCTAGAGTAAAGTTAGTACTGCTGGTGAAGATTGAAGAAAATATTCTAAGTAGTTACTACTGCTTGTACACAGTTAATGCTGCTGGTGTATAAGTTACTACTGCTGGTGTTCAGAGTTAATGCTGCTGGTACAAAGTTACAACTACTTAAAGATTAAGACTGCTGAAAGACTTTCTACTGTCAAGGAATGGATAAAGACAGAAGAAAAGATAAAGATTTCTTATGAGATACATATGAGATATTTTTGTAAAAGATATGTATAAGTTATTTGTTTAAAAGATCATGATAACTTAGGAAAATATTATAAGCCAGTTAGGACTTCTTGGTGTATAAAAGGAGGTCCTAGGGCATAGAATTAGATATCTAGAAATCTTTTGTTTTGATATCGTTTAGCTTCAAGGTTTTGTAACCCTAATACTAGTTAGAGTATTCGTATTAATATATTGAAGCTTTTGTTTGTTAATATGTGTGTTCATTAGTATTACTGTTTCATTGAAGAATTCTTCTTATATTAAAGATTAGATTCCGCATAATCTTTAGTATTATCAAACAAAGTTTCTACTATAGTTGTGCAGGATTTATCTTGCATAACTAGACATTACACAAGCTAAGGAATTAAAGATCCATTCAAGCAGGATCAACACATTTTTGAAAGATTAAAAATAATCGAGGTACAAAGAGCTTTGATATTTATATCACAAGTACCTTGATTGAATTTTTCAATGGTTTTATGGCAAGGAGAACAATACCAAAAGACCGACCATGTACTTAATTTTATCGGAGTTATAAGGTGGTTAAGGTTAGGTATTCGCTCCTATGACCCGGCCAGAACTAGAGGGATCTACCCAGGGACAGTCCACTAGTTAGTGTAGACGTCCTCATGTATGATATAAAAAGGAGTAAAAGTGAGAATAAGGGAAAAGTGCCGACTGAGATGGAGCTAGTACTGGAACAAACCCAACAAGGTACTAGTCATGAAGTCTCGGTAAGCAATGAAGGAGTTAAATAATGAAAAGGAATTATAAGGATAAAGGGTGAAAAGAAAGAAGCCCTCCATACACTTAGGCAGAAACCAGGACAATACATAAACCGTCAGAAACACTAAGCTGTTGTCTGGTATTGAAGACAGTCGTCATGGACCCAGTGATGCAATGCACAACCCTTCCCAGCCACTCAAGGTCTCTCAAAAGACTATTGTTTCATTTCTCACAGAGTTTAACGCATTTCTATCGACTCTCTCACTCCGAGTCAGTTGATATTGAAAAGGTGGCAGTCTGCTCCAGCCTCCGATTACTAAAACCAAAATGCACTATTAAGTCTAGAGCCATAAAGAGATCATCCATAAATCTTGTTAGGACACTAATCCAATTTAGGCTTGTATTTCATACACAGTGAAGACAAGTGATATATTAAGAGTCCTACGCATTATCCTTGTGATATTGCCAGAACATCAGAGTGATACTTTAGTATTCACAGTGACGATAGAAATCCTTCCAGAGCCAACATCAAACAAGATCTGCGGTAGGTGACTTGTGAGATCCTTTATGGATCGAACTTGTGACATTAGATATCGATTCGGTCTAGATTATGAATTGACGGTTGATGAATTTTAAAAAGAATAAAACTCTCGATGTGTCGCAAAACCACTTTAGCAAGTGACACGTCGATTAAATTTCAAATCAATTTTCTATTTAATCAGTGAGATAGTAAGTTACTGGTTCACTCATACCGTGTTGTCTACTTTGAGACACTCCGGTAATGAGAACGACTAGTGCAGCTGCGAAACCCTGTCAAGGAGATTCCTCGGAATTCTACCTGATCATAGGCAGTATTTATACTGATTAACGGGGAACCGTGGTTATTGCAATCGTATTCGACGAAAGTGAACAAATGCACTTTTGTCCATATTTGTTGATTACCACTAACCTAAACCTGTAGGAAAATCCTGTTAGCAGAAGTTCAAAATCTAGGATGAATCATATCCACAGTCACATGCTCATACTCGATCAACGAATATAAAGACATTATAAAAGCTCAAGTACATGTTTCAAAAAGACTTCTGCTACTCTGATACCGTACGTCCTTCTTGAAGAGACGAAGTGTTAAAGTTAAAGATATTCAAGAAAGATGTTCACACCAAGCTTTCTAGATAACCAAAAGTATGAGCATGTCGGTCCGATGATCAAAATCACAATGGAGGCAAAAGATCACATGATGATGATAAGAGATACATTTGGCTGATGATCTCAAGAAGCTCAAAGATCACATATAAAGACAAGCTTAAAGGAACAAGCTCAAGCCTAAAGTCTAAAGATCACTACGTCACATTCACAAGATAAAGATCAAAGAAAACAAGTCTACGAGCAAAGATTGAAGATATTCATAGAATGCCAAGTTTAAGTTTTTATAAATTAGAGTGACCTCCCTTAGGGGGAGATTGTTAGAAATCGAGAAAAGACTCGGTCACTACCAATATATCATAGAATAGCTCATAACACAATATTTGGAAACTTATCAAGCTAACTGGGTCAACATAAGTCATCCTTATGTTGACCGGCCATGCCCTTGGTATAAATACCCCTTCTCTACACAAGGAGAAGGGTTGGTTGTCTCATTTCTCTCTTTACATAATACATATTTCTTTCTCTCACTAAGTGATTTAACCCTCCACTTTGTCTCTCTAAACTTTCTTTCATATTTGATTTTGGTAAGTGTCTTGATGTATTCCACACAGCCCCAATCTTGGTTCCACAAGCATCACATTCTAACTTAAATTTTTTATCAAAGTTCGGTAAAGAAAGTACCGATGCAGTTGTCAACTTCTCCTTGATAATCTTGAAGCTCTCCTCCGCCTTTTTAGTCCATTAAAATAGACCCTTCTTCAAACAATTGGTAATTGGTGCCACTATGCTACTAAAATTTCTCATAAAACTTTTATAAAAGGTTGCCAATCCATGAAAACTTCTAACTTCGGACAACGTCTCAGGAGATGACCAATCCTGAACTGCCTGGACCTTGGTTTCATCAACATGAATCCCATCTGAACTCACAATGTGCCCAAGAAACAAGAGTTTATTAGTAAGAAAAATACACTTCTTTAAGTTAACAAACAAATTATTATCAGCTAACGCCTTCATAACCTTTCTTAGATGACCCAAATGTTCCTCCTTCGTTTGGCTATAAATCAAGATATCATCAAAATACACTACCACAAATTTACCCATAAATGGCCTAAGAACTTGAGTCATTTAGGGCATAAAAGTACTAGGCGCATTAGATAATTCAAGTGGCATAACAAACCACTCATGCAACCCATCCTTTGTCTTGAAAGCGGTCTTCCATTCACCACCCGGTTTAATTCAAATTTGATGGTAGCCACTCTTTAAATCGATTTTAGAAAATAATCTAGCATCTGCTAATTGATACAATAAGTCATCAAGATGCGGAATAGGAAAATTATACCTTACCGTGATTTTGTTGATGGCTTAACTATCAACGCACATCCTCCAACTGCCATCCTTTTTTGGTGTAAGAAGCACCGGAACCGCACAAGGACTAATGGTTTATTGAATGTGGCCTTTCTTCAACAGTTCTTCTATCTCCTCACGCAGAACTTCAAAGTCCTTAGGGCTCATCCTATAGTGAGGAAGATTAGGTAAACTTGCTCCGGGAATCAAATCAATTTAGTGTTGAATATTCCTAAACGGTGGCAAAGCGTCTGGTGTATCATCCTCCACAATCTTACTAAATTCAGCTAGTAAGGGTTTAACTACCGTCGGTATTGCATTCTCCATGACATCTTCAATGCCTTTCACAATTAAAGCATAAGAAACCCCCATCTCATTCTTTTCAGCTTGAAACTCCTTTTGTGAAGCCACCAAAGTTACCAGGGTCTTGTTCTCTAATTTCTACTTAGGAGAAACGACACCTAAAGGTAACATAGCAATAGTTTTTCTGCTCTATTTAAACAAATACATATTTGATTTACCTTGGTGTGTTGCGTCCACATCATGTTGTCATAGTCTTCCTAAAAATACATGACATGTCTCCATATCAACAACATCACAAGTAACCAACTCATTGTAATGCTTCCCAATAGCAAGAGGAACTTTACAAATCTCGGTCACCTTAAGTACCGACCCGTTCTTAATCCATCCAATCTGATAAGGATTAGGATGGGGTTTGGTTGGGAGCTTAAAAGCTTTAACCAAAACGTTAGACACCAAAATTTTGCAACTCCCTCCATTAATGATAATAGAACAAATCTTTTTCTTAACCAAGCATTTAGTTTGAAAGATTTTATTTCTTTGTGATGAGTCACTAACCTTAGGAGAACACAAATTTTGTTGAATGACATATGTGACTTGTTCCGCCTATCCGTCTAAAGGCTCGGCATACACTAACTCATCTTCTTCTTGAAACACCTCGTCAACACTTAGTCCATTATTCCTGCTTTCTACCAACTGATAATCTGTGAGATCTCGTGTCTGATCAGTTTCTTGATCCCCTGCATCTTCATCATTGCCATCTTCCTGATCTTCCTTAGGCGTACAATTATTTAACTCTTGCACTTCCACCTCAACTTGTAATTCCTCATCAGACCTATGAGTAGCTGAAACAGAATCCTTCAACGTGTCTTTGTACATGACACTTTCATTGAAGACTACATTCCTTCTAGTGACTATTTTAGGTGATTTATTATCAAGCCTATATAGTCTATACCCCTTCACCCCCTCAAGATACCCTAAAAGAACGCATTTTACCGCTTTTGGCTCGAGCTTACCTTGTTTAACGTGTGAATATGCGACACAACTAAAAATTCTCAACATCCTATAATCACTTAGATGTCCTGACCACATCTTCATGGGTGTCTTTTTCTCAATCGCTGTCGATGGTGATCTATTTATAAGATATGTGGCCGTACATGTCACTTCTGCCCAGAAGGTTTTTGGGCAATCAAGACTGAATAAATAAATAGCGTACCTTATCTATGAGAGTTTTGTTCATACGTTCTGCTAACCCATTCTGCTGTAGCATCCTAAAAACTATCAGATGTCTAGTAATCCCACTCTCGATGCATAGCTGCTCAAACTCCCGGTTACAGAACTCAAGACTATTATCCGTCCTCGGCTTCTTAACCGCCCTCCTAGTCTGATTCTCGACTAACTGCTTCCACTCTTTGAACTTTCTAAATTCCTCATGTTTAAACATGAGAATATAAACCCATACCCTCCTGTAATAATCATCAACAATAGATAAGAAATACCTCTTACCTCCTAATGATTTCCCCTCAGACAGACCCCATAAGCCTGAATGAACATAGTCTATCACTCCTTGAGTAATGTGTCTTCATACATCAAAAATGACTTGATGTGACTTTCCCAGAACATAATTCTCACAAAAATCAAGCTTACCCAGACTCTTCTTGCCAAACAACCCCTGCTTTTCCAGCACATGTAGTCCTGCCTCGCTGATATGTCCTAGTCTTTTGTGCCAAACCTGCGTAAGACTGTCTTTTTCTTCAACACTAGCATTAAGCTCACCTACCACTGCATAGCCATCCAAAGAGTATACACAATTAGCCCTTCGTGTTCCAGATAAAACAACCCTGGAACCATTAATCACCTTAACTTTGCCCGACTGAAATATTATGGTATATCCCTCTTTTTCAAGAGTTCTCGGCGATATCAAGTTTCTTTTCAATTCAGGAATATACCTGACATTGTGTAATACAAAACTTGACCCATCTTTCACTTGTATCCTTACCTTGCCAATACCTTTGATCTTATACTCTCTGTTGTCACCCAACAGTACACTGCCCCCATCGCATTCTAAAAAATCAAAAAATAAATCTATCATGGGTGTCAAGTGGTATGAACCTCCTAAATCCATGATCGAATCTAGAAAAGCCTCTGTACTCATCACCATTATCACCTCAGAATCGTCATAAATCAAACCACTAGAGCTTGGCTGATCGTCTTTCTTGATGTAACCTGTTGACTTCTTGCGATTATTCTTCAAACACTTTCTCTTCAAGTGATCCTCATATTGGCAAATATAGAACTTGAGTCTTTGTTATCCCAATGATTATCCCATGCCACAAAAATAATCCATACCAAATAAGCACATATAAGTCGACTACAATAAGAGAAAAGAGAAAGAAGGAAAATGGAGAATATTAGATTAAGAACAAGAGTAGAGGGTTTTCACACACTTCAAATAAAGACCAACACCATCTCCATGCGTGGAGAGGGTCCTCTTTATTCCCTTTGCCTACAAGATGGCGTATGGGCTTTCTAACATGGGACGGGCTTGGCTTGTCTTAGGATTTGAGCCTGAAACACGAACAATATTAGCTTAAAGTCCAAGCATCCCATCCTTTTTCAAGAGTTCTCTCGGCGATATCAAGATTTCTTTTTCAATTCAGAATAGACCTGACATTGTGTAAATACAAACATGACCCATCTTTCACTTGTATCCTTACCCTTTATGCAATACCTTTGGATCTTATACTCTCTATTGTCACCCAACAGTACACTGCCCCCATCGCATTCTAAAAAATCAAAAAATAAATCTATCATGGGTGTCAAGTGGTATGAACCTCCTAAATCCATGATCGAATCTAGAAAAGCCTCTGTACTCATCACCATTATCACCTCAGAATCGTCATAAATCAAACCACTAGAGCTTGGCTGATCGTCTTTCTTGATGTAACCTGTTGACTTCTTGCGATTATTCTTCAAACACTTTCTCTTCAAGTGATCCTCATATTGGCAAATATAGAACTTGAGTCTTTGTTATCCCAATGATTATCCCATGCCACAAAAATAATCCATACCAAATAAGCACATATAAGTCGACTACAATAAGAGAAAAGAGAAAGAAGGAAAATGGAGAATATTAGATTAAGAACAAGAGTAGAGGGTTTTCACACACTTCAAATAAAGACCAACACCATCTCCATGCGTGGAGAGGGTCCTCTTTATTCCCTTTGCCTACAAGATGGCGTATGGGCTTTCTAACATGGGACGGGCTTGGCTTGTCTTAGGATTTGAGCCTGAAACACGAACAATATTAGCTTAAAGTCCAAGCATGTTAATCCCCACTAGCCTATTACATTACAAGTCTAACTTTGACTAATACGACTGATAACATTCTTGTTTGACTCAAATATAATTAAGGCTAACAATCTCCCTCATTGTTGAGGTCGACTTCAATCTCCCTAATATTGACATTCTTGTTGAGGTGATCTTGATATGACTTTGTCTCCCCCAATGTTGAAGATCTAAGTTAACATTTATTCATTACCTTCTTTCATTCTTTGGCCTTAGTCTTTTCTTGTATGTAATGACTTTGTTCCTTCATGCTTTTGTAATCTTGATCTTGAGCCTTTGTCTTTTGACTTTGAGTGCTTGAGATCTTTTAATCTTGCATCATATCCTTGTGTTATATAATCTTGATTTGAATTTCTTGATAAACTTGTGCTTTTGACCAACATACTCATACTTGTTTTGAAAGCTCACAATCTCCTCTTCTTCATCAGGCTAACAATCTCCCCTATCTTGTTTCATAACAATCGTTAGCATATGAAATCACTAACTTGGGCTTCTTGAGATTGCTTTGACTTTGAAGATCTTTGATGATATTGAGGAAGTTTGTGCTTATCAGAGTTGTGGAAGAGTTTTATGACATGAACTTGATCTTTCTGACTGGTAACATTCTTGTTTAGTAATAACATTCTTGATGCTAAATGTTTGACTTTTAAAGCTTAAACATAAGCATGTGGTAATAAATCTGACTTAGCTGGGATGAGGCTGCAACACCAACGTTTGTACATGCATTTGATTGTTAGTAATAAACAGCTGATATGGACGAATATGGCTTTGTCATTCGTCAAGATTTGGTTGCAATAACCTCTGGTTCCGTGAGGACCAACCTATGATTAGGTAGGTTCAATTTGGAAGAAACTCCTTGACAGGATTTCCAGCTTAAAGCATAAGATCTTCTAACATAGATGTATTAGATTCACCATGCTTGCATGTTCTCAATATCGGAGTGTCTCAAAGCAGACAAAACATGATACGAGTGAATCAGTTAGTTACTATCTTACTAATTGAGTTGTCAATTCATATATAATAACATCAAATATTTAATACTTTTTAGTGTCATTTTACCTCCTAAATTACTTGCAAATGTTTCACTAATACTTGAAAACAAGATATTTTCTGTTATTTTGTAGTTTTCAGGTAAAATGCAGGTAATTGACAAGAAACATGGGAAAATGACTTAAAATGGAAAGAAATACAGATTCTTAGAAGACATTACGGCATAATCTCCTCGAAAGGTTACGCCGTAACCTATTTTAAGCAAGACACATCATTTAGGCCAACTTTATGGCATAATCTCCTATTAGTTAACGCCGTAATCTTCATTATGGAAGGAAATCATATCCGTTTCAACATTATGACGTAACATGACAATAGGTTACGCCGTAACATCAAGGATGCCAGAATTATGGAAACTTATTCAACATTACGGCGTAACATCCTAAATGGTTACGCCATAACAAACTAAAGCTTGAGTTATGGAAAGTTGTGTAAGAAGATTACGGCGTAACACCCTAAAAGGTTACGCCGTAAACTCTTCGAAGATTATAAATAAAGGCCCCATTCAGTCATTTCGACATCACTCATTCCATAGCCAACTCAAGGGGCGATCAAGGCTTCCAACCTTCAAAGAATTATACCTGAAGTCCAAGGGAGATCACATTACTTGTACTTATTGTTTATAATCGTTCATAACGACTACTGTTAGAATTATGAGTTTTTCTTTAATCATTACCTTCGCTAATTTTTGTGTTGTTATTGCTATGAGCGGCTAAGCACTCTAAGTGCTGGCCTAGTTATGTAGTTACTATCGTTATAATATTTGTTTCCTGTTAAAATATGTTTTCGTTAGATATTCCTTGACTGTCGTGTAACCCTAGGATTTGGTAGTATTGCGTGTGGTTTGGATCATGTTAGTCATGTTATTATATTACTCCCTCCGTCCCATATTAAGTGTCCACAATGGAATCTTTTAAGTCTTTTTTTCTCAACTTTGACCATAAATATTTTTGTTTGTGTTATATAATATTGAACGAAAATTCTACCAACGAAAAATATATTCAAAACTCTATCCATTCATATATCTTGCATCAAGTATCATATAACATAAGAAGAAATCATTAAGGTCAAAGTTGAAGAAAAAAGACTTTAAAAAAGTCAAGTGGACACTTAATGTGGGACGGAGGGAGTACTAATTAAATGTGGGATTAACCGGGTACTAGTGTAACACCCCTATTTTGACAAATATAGCAGCGAAAGCTAATCTGGGGTATTACTTCATAGTACAACAGTCATAATCATAGAAAACGAATCAAAAGAGACGTTTTGGAAAAATTTAGTTATCATTCATTTATTCATCAGAGTTTTACAAAAGGAGGTCCCAACATCTAAAAACATAGTTTGAATGATAACAGTTTAGCCATTTTCAAGTCCGTGCCCTCCGTTGTCATAAAGTTTGCTCAATTATGAAGATAAACATGCTAAAAAAGTCAACACAAAGGTTTTGAGGTGATAATATATAGGTTTATAATTAAATAATAGTTGGATACAAATCATCATAAGTGATCATTGCAATGAGTACAATTTATTTATAATATAGTATTAACAGTGTTCATTAATGTATTAAGCTCATGGCCATAACCAAACTGATTGTGTATATATATACCCAAATTGTGTGTGGTATATATATATATATATATTTTTATATTATATATATATTTATATAATATATATATATATATATATATTATATATATATATTTTTTGTATTAATTAATTATATATTTAAATTAATGCCCCCCGGTGTGGTAAGTCCATATTACCTATGATATTCAAATTTAGTGAGTTTGGTTACCTATCGGCTAACACAAATGGATTTCGTCAATCCCGATAGATATATCACAATATTCGCCGGATCACTCGCAAGATGATTAATGTCCATGATAATGAGGGTCTTTTGGCACTAAAGTGACTTTAGATTTAAAAACATTAATTTATAGCATATACTTAGGAAACATTTGTATTCATAGTTTATAGCATGTATCCCCTCACGGGTTTATGGAAAAAACTTTTTATTTTAAGTGGATTTAATAGCGAGGCTATGAACTCATAAGTCTTTGAAAAGTAATCACGTTTGTTATAAGATAAAACGAGTATGTAAAAGAGTTTGTAATCAAGTGTATCCCTCTGGGTAATATGATCATAGTCTTTGTTTGATTGTTATGTTTCAAAACTTTATAATGTATAATGTTATCTTTATTGAATTTTATGGAGTATTTGTATCAGCGTTTGGGCCTTCATATTTCATAGGTTCATTCAGTAATACGTGTGAGGAGCATAGAGGCACTTTAAATCGTAAACCCAACATCTTAGTCAGAACGTATACCAAGATGAAACCCCTTAATTTGAAGTCCCATGAGTATTGTGATATGTTTTAGATTCGGGACGGATTTTTATAAGGACACATACGTGTGAATTTTATAAAGTTATTTATTAACAACAATCGGTTTTTAAGCATTTTGCTCAATAACTGGAAATGATAAGCACATCAAGCGTTAATTAAAGTTATGTCTTATAAGTTTTTGAACACGTTTTTACACTTTTTCAAAATGTTACATTTTAGACCCTTAAGAATGAAAAATGGCAAAATATACCCGTAGAGTTTTCACTTTACAAGTTTGGTCCTTCTAGTTTAAAAGTGGTAACTAAGTTAACCTTGTTTTTTGGAAAGTGACATATAGACCCTAAGTTATAACTTGATAAAATGACATTTTCAGTCCTTTAGTTTATAAGATTAGTTTCAGAAAGTTTTACGGTTCTATATCCTTTTGCATTAAAAATGAATCTTTTGCGATGCAAAATGCATCATTTCTACACTTATTAAAATGTTACCATTTTAGACCCTTAAGAATGAAACAAATGGCCAAAATATACCCTTGGAGTTTTCACTTTTAACAAGGTTTGGTCCTTTAGTTTAAAAGATGTACAAAGTAAACTTTGTATTTTGAACTAATGTGGTCATATTAGACCCCTATTAGTTTATAACTTGATTTTTAAAATGACATTTTCAGTCCCTTTAGTTTTAAAGTTTCAAGAAAGTTTACGATAATATACCCTTTTGCATGAAAATGTATCGTTTTTTAGTCCAAACCATAATAATGATATTTTTCAATATGAAAAGTAATTTACAGGTTATAGATTATTAATATAAGCTAAAATATGAAGGTTTAACGCAACAAAAGTTCAAAATAACGATTCGTTAAGCTAGAAATCAAAACGGGTCGAATTAGGGTTTTAAAATGAATCGCGCGGGGTTTATAAGTTACAATTACTTTCAAGACTTAATTTAAAGTTATTATTTAATGTTAGATAAGTGCTTATTTAGGAAGTTATAACAAATATTTACAGTTTTAGATATATAGAATTAAGCAAAAAACATGAATTAGGGTTTCATGAGCTTGAGTTTGATCAAAAAGGTTAAACACATTGTTTTTGTGTTCATAAGCTTTTTAGCAATAGTTTAAGCATTGATCATATGAATATTAAATGGGTATGAAAACAGATTGTGAGCTTATAGCTTGGAGACGTGGTCAAAATGGGGACTTTTAGCTTCGTTCGCCCTAGATTAACATCCGGGGCTTACTTTTCTTTGATTTATTATTGCTTGAAGTCGCTTTGGGTACTATTATAACTTCCTTGATCAGACCTTGGACTCCATTGATGATTAGAAAGAAAGATTGAAGGTGTGAGTTGAATGAATGGGGTTTACCCCCTTTATATAGGGTTCGAACTCCTTAGGGCCCAAGGAAACTTGATGGTTAAGTTTAGGACACATATGGTATGACTAGGAGAGGCTAGTGGGTGATTGAGGGAAGAAGCTAGGAGATGATAAGGAGAGGCTATGGAAGTAGAATTGCAATGTGGAAGGGTTTTAAGGGTGTTTGTGTGGTTCGGCTAGAAAGAAATGACAAGGAGAGGATGTGACTTGTTTTGTGGCTAAGAAATGGATTTAAGGTGCTTGTAAGCTGCTTATAGTCGTAGTAGCTTAGTCATAGAGGAGCTTGGTAGCTTTGGTTTTGTTCTTTTAAATGTGTAAAAATGAAACTAAAGGTATTCGGGTCGGCTTAGGGTTTTTATGTTTAATTCGAGCTAGGGTTTTAGGGTTTAGGTTAGATATTAAGATTTATAATTAGTGTTAGGATTTATGGTTTAGGTTTGGTTTAAGGTTTAAGGCTTAGTTTTAAGTTTTAGGACTTAGTTTTTGGATTAAAGTAAAATTAGGGTTTAGGGTTTTGTTTTAGGGTTTAGGGTTTTTAAAATGTGTATGAGAGCTTAGGATTAGAGTAATTCGGGTATACATGTTGTACATTGAGTGTAGTATCTTGTACAAAAGTGGTGGTAAAGAAACTAGAATGAAAACGGAGGTAAAACGGCTATTTTGAAGGCCATGCTTAATGAACTTGTACATTATGCTTAAAATGAGTTGTACATTGTTTTTAGAGGGAAAAGTTATTCAAATGTTATGTATTGGTACTTGTACATATGCTTTGGATACTTGTTCATTCATTTTATATGTATACATTACATATAATTAGGGTTTTGATATAAACGTTAACGTTTAATGCTTGTTTTGAAGTAACGTTTTGAAAAGTACGTTAAATGGATAATGTACTTGGTAAAATGATATTAGGTTATAGACTTGACATATTAGGATGTTTACATGATATAAATATAGATATATAAGGCATAGGTAGGTTGTGTGAACTTGTTTAGTTTGCTATGTAAACAATGTTACATAATAGAATGTAATAAAGCGAAAAATTTCCCGTACAAATGTGATCATAATAAAATAGGTTGATTTTGCATTTATGAAAATTTTGGGTTGTTATAGTCCCCCATCCTTATAGAAATCTCGTCTCGAGATTTAGTTGAATGCCAGAGTGATGTCAAGGAATGATTATGAATTGTAAGAGAGTTGTTAATCATGTTGGATACGGATTTAGAAATGAACAGATGATGAAGGTAATAATGATAATGATTAAATGAAGAAAAGGAATTATTTGTACAAACGGATTGAAAGAAACTTGTTTGTACGAATGCCATACTTAAGCCCACTCATTTATAATTTGTCATTTACAAACAGAGGCGTCCCAATCCTTGTAACTGAGAATTTATAAATTCATAGTTCGGTGGTTTATAATTTCCTTATTCAAATGAAGAAGCGTCCTAATTCATTTCAATAAGACAATTATAAATCATCTAAGCATAAAACATGATATCAAAATGGTGATGTGTAGAAGATGATATGATTTTTCAGAATCATAAAAAGCAACGAGAAGAATAATAAGACATTAGTTGCACTGATGCCCATATTATCAGTCGAGGATCTTTGTTATTACATTCCTATGATAATAAGTGTTTCAAAGGTATGAGGCGAGTATTCAGAATTGAATATAATAGAACTAATAGAATTGACAAATGAAGTCGAGTTTTGATATCATCAGATAACAAGGTGTAACAGAATCATACTTTATTAATTCATGGATAACTTTATCTTACATATCTTACATTATCAAAACTTTAAGAGTGTTGATACTTATGCTACGTGTCTCGTGGTAGGATTCTAGATAAAGGCAACAAATGATAAGGATAGTAGCTTGGTGTTTGGGGTTTTTAAACTTATGAAGTGTGTTTCAGAAGATTCTTCATATATAACTGGTGGGGAATTTGAATATCCTCGAGAGTTGTTTCTAGGGTAGAAATTCTAAAGCGAACAAAAGCTATCTTGTCTCTTAGTAAGTATGCTCCCCTGTAGCCCTGTTGTTTGCTTTTGAGCACTGATTTGCATAATGTTCTTTTTCTCCACAAGCATTACAAGTTATTGATACTGGTTGTAGGTTGTTTCCAGTGGCTGGTCTTTTGTTTCTGCAGTTCCTGGTCAGATGACCTACCCTGTTGCAAGTTCGACACTTGACAGTGCAAGGTCCTATGTGATGTAGGGTGCACCTTTCACACAAGGGACGATTTCCAGTATACCCATTGGTGGCAGCGTAAGTCCTGAAGGTTTCTTGTCTTCTATTCTGCTGTTGGTGGTGATCATTGTTATGGTTGTTATTGTTGCGGTTATCTTGGTAGTTGTTGTGGTTGTGATTGTTGGAGTGGTTATTGTTGTTGCGATTATTGGGATAGTTGTTGTTGTCATGATTATTGGGTGTTGTTGTCGGTTGTAACATCCGGCAATTTTTGAAATTTTAAATGACGATTTTACCCTTTCACTTTTTGGCTCTGACTTGACTTTTTGACTTTTGGTCTTTTATTGTCACATAAAAGCAATTACCGCGTAACCGGTAAAATTTTCGGAACATATTTTAAATAATAAATCATATTTATTATTACATCTCTCATGTGCAAAGTTATTTTTAACTTACTCGACTTGAAAACGAAAAAGATATATGTTATTTCTAAGCTGACGTATCAAAAATGAACCACTAAATCACGTTTTCACAACTCGAACTCTAAAGCAATTTGATGTAAAACGATATTTAGGACAACTTTTTAGTTTTGTCCGAGACCCGAAAACAGACATAAAGTGACTGAAATGCCCTCGCAAGATTTTAGAAACAAGAAAATAATTAAATTATATTTAATTATCACTTTTTATTAAATAAAAATATTAAATAAATTATTTATCATTTTATTCAGTAACGTTGGTTAAAAACGCAAATATTCAAGTAAAAGATCATTTTACGGACAAAGTTTATCAGTAATACACAAATATATAATAAACGTTTTAAATAAATTGATAAAAACGTTTATGAAAATTAGTCGAGTGAATACTCATTTTCGTTGGAAAACAATGGCGTAAGTTTTCGGACTCGAATCGACCGGTAACTAGTTCAACAAGCCCCGAACCGATAGTTATCGAAATTATGTTAAAAACATACAAAATAAACCCTAAACTATTAATCACTTTCTACTCTCATTTTAAACTTTTATATATATATAAAAGTTTTATATCATTTTCATTTAATACAAAAATTTAACACACACATGCCTCTCTCTCTCTCTCCCATGTTTTCCGGCCGCCGCTCCGGCACCGCCGCCGCCGAAAAACTTTTCCGGTGAGTTTTCCGGCCGAGTCCGAAAGTGTAGATCGATCCCCGATCTACCCGATCCCCAACACCACGCGCCTCCACAGCCACCACCATTCGACACCACCACGACAACCACATCACCATCATCCTCATCTCCCAGCCGCTGCCACCCCACCGAAACCACCACCTCTTGACCACCCTCTCCGACGCCACGCACCACCATTTTCATTCCACCATCATCATTACAGCCACCGCTGTCACGAACCACCTACAAGGGTGCGTTCGGTTTAACAGGTTCCACCAAAGGGCGTGTTTGTTTCGGGTGTAAAACAAAACAGCAAGGGCGTGTTTGTTTCGGTATAAAACACCACGAGAGGGTGTTGGTTTCAGTGGAAAACCACCACTACAAAGGTGCGTTTTGGGTTTGGGAAAAAGGACCAAGGGTGCGTTGGGTTTCGGGTAAAGCACCATAGGGTGCGTGTGGTTATATAAAACCACCAGCGAGGGTGCGATTTGTTTGAGTTTTGCAATCAGTTAGGGTGCGTTTTGGGTTTACTAAAAACCCATCAGGGTGCGGCTGGTTTGCTAGAATCACCACTAGGGTGCGTCGGTTTACTGTTCACCAGCACACGAGTGCGTTTGGTTCGTATTTATGACCGACTAGGGTGCGTTGATTTGTTGTCACAGAATAGGGTACGTATGGTTTTTATATAGAAACGAAAGGATGTGTTTGGTTTTGTTATAAACAAAAGAGGGTGCGTTTGGCTTAGTAGAAACATGAGTGGGTACGTTTGGTTTAGTAGGAACCGCACAAGGGTGCGTTTGGTTGGACAGAAATCGCACAAGGGTGCGTTTGGTTTAAGGGAAAACCAATAAGGGTGCGTTTGGGTTAAGAGAAGACAACAAAGGGTGTGTTTGGTTGGGCAGATTCATCGTAAGGGCGCGTTTGGGTGAGCAGTTTGGCACTAAGGGTGCGTTTGGTGTAGTAGGAAAACCATACAAGGGTGTTTGGTTTGGCAGATTTGCCAAACGGGTGCGTTTGGTTTAGCACAAAGACCAACAAGGGTTCGTTTCGTTTATACACTTGACCAATAAATATAACACGAGATTTACAAAATATAAATCGGAACTAAATGGTGGTTAATGGTTAAATAAATGTGATATTCATTACTTTGTTTTAGTTTATATATATAAATATATATATAGATATTTAAAACACGCGGGTTGTTTGGAAAGTGGAAAAACATTAGATTTTATAAATATGAGAAACGTTATATAACCGAAAAGATCATGACGAAATTTATATAGATTTCTATATTTAGTAATGTTTTACTAAACCTCTATTATTTTAGAAACCCGGTAAAAGGGACTAAGTTATATTTTAAAGATATATTAAATTATAATTGTATAATAACTCGACAACGAATAATAATTATACTTTACAAATGAGACAACGATTTTAGCTACGATCCGTCAATATGACGAAAGATTAATTTATAAAATATTATTTTATAAATTCTTGACGAGAAGGTAAAAGCATAACTTTTGTAACAGCTTTACAAACATCGGTTGTTTAATTCACGACTTTAAGACGTGTGTCTACTTTTATGCAAGGACTTCTTATTAACTAAATTGGTGTCGAAATATTTGGTTTAATTATTTACTCACACTTATTATATAATACTTGCAAAGCATTATATACGTCACATTAATCTTTGGATTGTTTGTCTTTGTTATATAATTCACGGTATGAGTTATATAAGGGTTTATATTTTTCATATGTAACATATACAGAATATATTACCTACTTTGCGTTTACTTTTCAATTTATTTATTTAACCAACTACCAAACTATTACAACTTTAAATCTAAATCTTTATCAACGTGTCGCGTTGATGTAACCATTCATCGGGAGATCCAAATACATTACCCTAGGCTAGTGGGACTTAGCCGTTAAGATTAGTTGCAGCTTCTCGATCGAGCCGCTTCGTCTTCCGTTCGTGTTGTGCATATTAGATGCCTATTTGTCAATCGTTCTACAACATCAATGTGAGTTTATAGCCTCATGTTTTACTTGTTTTACAAATATTTTTGGGGTGAGAACATGCTTGTTTGCAAATGCATTTACATGGTTGAATTCAAATTGGTTTAGATACTCATTTACATAGCTCGTTATGAGATACATTACTTGACTTCATTTTTGGTCACGAATGCATACTTTAACTTTGAAATGATTACGGATTAGCTTAAGCGGATTGAACTGATAACAACAACATTACTGCCCGGGTGTTCTTGGAGGGGACACCTGTAATGGGAGTACATTTTTTTACATAACTGCCCGGGTGTTCTTGGAGGGGACACCGGTAACGGGAGTACATATTCTTTACATTACTGCCCTGGTGTTCTTGGAAGGGACACTGGTAACGGGAGTACATATTCTTTAAATAAATACCTGGGTGTTCTTGGAGGGGACACCTGTGATGGGTACATACAAGTCTACGTCACAGCTTCATGAACTGTAAATCACTTGGAGGGTGAGCGCGAATGTTATGAAATAGATCTATTCGGGTGTGAATCCCAGTTCGGGTGATTAGCTATCACTGGGAAAACGAACGTTATATCATGTTGTCCACGCGAATGTTATAAAATAGATCTATTCGGGATTGACAATCCCCGTTCGGGTGATTAGCTATCACTGGGCAAACGAACGTCATAACATGTCGGATTACGATTGGTTGGGTCTACAGGGCCAACAATACATATACATGAATACTTGCGCGTTGTCTTGAATAAAGTGGCAATACATACTTTGAACAAAGGTGGTTCAACTATACATACGTTTTGGTGACTATTTGGGGATTTAAATGGTCATGCATGCTTTACAATTCTTGATTTCTAAAAATCATACATACATTTTGGAAGGACATTTAAGGATTTAAATGGTCATACACACTTTACAGAACCTTGGTTCAACATTTATACTTAAACAAATCTATGAACTCACCAACTTTATGTTGACCTTTTTAAGCATGTTTTTCTCAGGTGAATTAGATGCTTGGCTTACTTGATGTGCATTGGAGTCTAAATTGACAAGATTTCATTCATGGATTCTACTTACATACAAATGATCAAATCTCGTTGTATCGCTTTCAAGCTTTTCATTGTGATGCAATTATGGGACAAATGTTATATCAATTTCAAGGAAATCAACGAGATTGCTTTTCAAACGACACATTTAGAGGTCGTTCTCTTGTATCTAGCGCTGTGTATTATGAAGTAACGCCCCCGGACATACTTCCGCTGCGACACGTTTTTGGGGGTGTTACAGATTGGTATCAGAGCACTGGCTATAGAGAACTAGGTTGCATATTTTACCCTAGACTATAGCCGTTTTCGCAAATATTGCATCACAGCAAACATTTTCAAAGTGCATACACACTACTTGCTTACTTGCTTACATTACTTGTTGCATTAAGTGATTACATGACATACATATGTATAATATATATATGTTTACACCCCTTTTGCGTATATCGTACGTTTATTTATATAAGAGTTATTTATATAAATACTAGAACATTTCTTAAGACATTGTGAGTTGCACAATGGTCTCATCTATACCTTAGACATTGTGAGTTATACAATGGTCTCATTTTACTTCTTAGACATTGTGAGTTGCACAATGGTCTCACTTCGTTCTCAGACATTGTAAGTTAAACAATGGTCTCTAAGTATATTATTTTCTTCATAGCTTTATACAATATCGTATTACACGGAGACCGTCATAATTTTTGTTTACATGGAATTATGTATGAATCTAAGTATTACAAGTCTTGTATGGGCGGGACTTGTAATATGAGGATTGATATGATAATTGCTATGTTAACAAAGCCCGTCACAGTTTTGTTTACATAGGATTATGTATGAATCTAAGTATTACAAGTCTTGTATGGGCGGGACTTGTAATAGGAAGATTGATATGATAATCGCTATGTTAACTCGTTCATAGAGACCTTTACCTTATTTACTCTAACCGAGTACTCATTAACTATCTTGAACTCTATGTTGATCTCGCCTGGTAGTTTTACTGCCCGCCTTCGAAGACGAGTTTGGAACATGCGTCCCATACTCATTAGAGCACATGCAGCGACATGTCAAGGTTATGTGAGTACGCGTATTGCATCGGAAATTATTAAGTAGGATGATTTATAATCTCTTTATTTGAAAGGATTGGGACGCCTCTTCAGTTAAATAAAGAAATTGTAAATCCCCGAACCATAAGTTTATCATTTCTTACTTACATAAATTAGGACGCTCCTTTATGTAAGTAATGAATTATAAATGAGTGGACTTAATGGTATCCAATATGACACGAGTATGAAATCGAACCCGATAATCACCGGAATCCGTTAAAAAGGTTTAGAAGCACAATAGTGTCTTGCCACTCCGCAGAAATCTTAAGGCCTCGCTTGAACTATCGGATCTTATTTTAAGTTATTACTTTTGCCGTTACAAATCTTTACGATTATGAATTGTTTGTGGAACTAACAGACTTGTTACACACTTAAGCTGATGGAGTTGATTCATCCTCGAACTAACGACTGATTACCATATTCCGCCGTCTATCACATAAGCTCTTCCGCGAGCTCCTCCTATTTGTTAAACTTTAATCTGGGAATATTGTTTCTCGAAATGTCCTCATTCTCGGCATCCCATCACCATTTGTTATAGTTATTGTCATTATGGTTACTGTTGTTGGGTCCTGGAGCGGTCCCAACTTGTAAACCTTTATCCACTAGGTAATGCAACCCTACTTAAACCAAATAAACACCTATCGACAAAACATATAGTCGAACTATTCATTTTGGGCCACTAGTAGGAAGACTTAGGTCGCGATACATCCTAGTACTGCCTAGTAAGTTGGGTACTTACATCCATAAGCCACGTTGATGTGAATCATCGAACATTACAGATAGCAGAAACGGGACTCCGTCCTCGAACATTTAAAACTATATACAGACATACTCGCGCGACTACACTTTCTTCTTGAGGTTTTCACTATTAAGAGACTTTCTCTATAATGCGGTTGTATTAGTCATAAGATCTGTGAGGATTTATTTTGAGGTGCCCATTTGGATAGATTAAATGTCCTGGTCAAATCTAGCCAAAATTTTTGGTATATACTAAGAAGTGTCAAAATATCGAATTTCGCTGAATAAAGTTATCAGCGCCTTGTTTAGAACTGGTTTATTAAATTTTACATATTTTCTTGGTCACACAAACGGTTAACACAAATTTAATCTCGGGACGAGATTTATTTAAGGGGTAGGTACTGTAACATCCGGCAATTTTTGAAATTTTAAATGACGATTTTACCCTTTGACTTTTTGGGTCTGACATGACTTTTGGTCTTTTATTGTCACATAAAAGCAATTACCGCGTAACCGGTAAAATTTTCGGATCATATTTTAAATGATAAATCATATTTATTATTACATCTCTCATGTGCAAAGTTATTTTTAACTTACTCTACTTGAAAACGAAAAAGATATATGTTATTTCTAAGCTGACGTATCAAAATCGAACCACTAAATCACGTTTTCACAACTCGGACTCTAAAGCAATTTGATGTAGAACGATATTTAGGACAACTTTTCAGTTTTGCCCAAGACCCGAAAACAGACAGAAAGTGACTTAAATGCCCTCGCAAGATTTTAGAAACAAGAAAATAATTAAATTATATTTAATTATCACTTTTTATTAAATAAAAATATTTAATAAATTATTTATCATTTTATTCAGTAACGTTGGTTAAAAACGCAAATATTCAAGTAAAAGATCATTTTACGGACAAAGTTTATCGGAAATATACAAATAATTAATAAACGTTTTAAATAAATTTTATAAGACGTTTATGAAAATTAGTCGAGTGAATACTCGTTTTTATGGGAAAATTATTTGGAAAACAATGGCGCAAGTTTCGTGACTCGAATCATCCGTTAAGTTGCTCAAACGAGTCCCGAACTGCTTTTTATCAAAACTACATTAAAAATTTACACAATGAACCCCCATCTATTTGAGACATGTCACTTTTGTTTATAACTTTTAAATATATATATATATATAAAAGTTATACTTTTTTTTAATTTCATCAAAAAAATACACACACATAAACACAATGCATCTCTCTCTCTCTCTCTTATTTTTCCGGCCGCCGAATCCGGCCAACCTCCGGCCACCGCCGCCGCCGGAAAACTTTTCCGGTGAGTTTTCCGACCAAGTCCAAAAACGTTCCTCATCACCCGATCTACCCGATCCCCACCACCACTCGCCGCCACGCGCCACCCCGCTGTCACCACCCCTACGCCACCTCACCACCATCGTCACAACCATCCCATCACCTCGTCTCCACCATCAAAGCACCACGAGGGTGCGTTCGGTTTCAATAAAAACGCCCCAAAGGGGTGCGTTCTGTCCTTATTTAACTAGGGGGTGCGTGTGGTTTAATAAAACAGATAAGGTGCGTCTCATTGTTATACAAGACTAGGGTGCGTACGGTTGGTTGTAACGCAAAATAGGGGTGCGTTTGGTGGGGCAGCCACCACGCTAGGGTGCGTTTGGCATTAAAAACAGCACCAA